>RXOD01006199.1:0-10985 GCA_005223375.1 Amoebophrya sp. AT5.2
ATCATCTACCTGACAGAAATGCCACCAAAAATGGGCTTTTCACCCCTCTAAGACGGACGGCTCCGTATACGAGGGCCAGTTTTTGGATAACATGCAGCACGGCGCGGGGAAGAGCGACGACGGCAGCGGGCTGCTGTACGACGGGGAGTGGAAAGAAGGAGAAAAGTGCGGGAAAGGGCAAGAAACAAACACGAAGACGGGGGTGATGTATGTGGGGCAGTTTTTGGAGGACTTGAAACACGGGAGCGGAGTAGAGAAGCCCGTGCGGGGAGGAGCGGAAGTAGCGGTTACGTACGAGAAAGGAGTGAAGAAGTAAAAAATCTGTATATGGGGATGTCTTTCATTTGAAATGAAGCTATAAGTAAAATCTCGACGGCATGAAAATCAAAATTCTGGCAAGAACTCTACAGAGAGAGTGATTAGCCCCCCCACGTTTGGAAATTTATCCGATTTGATATATGTCAGCTTCAACATAGCGAAACAAAGCAAAATCCAACGGTTGTAGAGAAAAGAAAACTTTGCATCACTCTAAATTCAAAATCGGTAAGTTCCACTTGTCATTGTCCCGCCCCAAAACTGACTGTCATCTGATTTTGTTGGCCAGCATCGCGGCTTCGACGGCGCTTTTTTATTCCCTGCGAAGCACTACATCACTCCAGATGCTTGCGGCGACGCGAGCTTCCGCGCGGCATCATGCAGGGTAAATCCAACAAAATACTTTCGTGTTGATCATCGGATGCATCCTTGTTTCAACGGTGCGGCCCGTCGTGACGGAGGCAGGTCGTGTCACGACGTCGAGTCGGAGTCTCTCACTATTACAATTTCTCGTGATTCTTCTTTCACAGGGTACTACGGGTAGGCACGTACCGATCGGTAGCTGTGACTCTCGGACTAAGATGAGTCATCGACCACTCCCTGTAACATTCATTCGCACTCTCGAGGACAAAGAAATCATGCAATCTCAAGTAGTTGCAATTCAAGACTAGGAGCGCACTGCAGAATGCAGTCGTACGGAGAAGCAGACAGGCGGACAGCACAAGGATCATGCGGCAATTCTTACGGCTACTCACCGCCACACGCCCCCCCGTGGGCAAGCGAACGAACAGTCGATCATGGCCATGGGTCGGGGGGTCTTGCTCTTGACCAGCAGCCGTGGATGGATGCGGCGACCCCTTCCTCCTCTTCTACCTCAATGATGGGCGACTCCTTGTTAGGACGACTCGCGCAGCAACCCAGACCCGGAGGTTCCGCAGAGGCGCCACCAGCAGATCGGTCAGCAGGGATCAACATGACGATGTCGAGGACGATGAATCGTTGTGATATTAATCAGAAGCCGAACCGCTTCCTGGTGGGCGAAAGAACGCAATCTTCCGCCATTCCCCGCGGCAACATATCGGACAGGTTGGTGCCCCGCCTCACAGCGGCGGCGCACGAGTACGGGACGGCGTTTTTCGACAAGATCGACGTTGACCGCGACGTTCAGTTTCGCTTGCTGCAAGCGGATGATTTGGACGAGTGCCGAAAGCTGCATGCAGAATGGTTCCCGATCGCGTACGACGAGGGGTTTTACAGGTACCGGTACGCGTGCAACGGTAGTTTTAAATTTCGAAGTCAACTCGTAACAACAATAGCCGAAGCCGATATATTATAACGCAGGAAGAAAGACTAGGGGGCGTATACCGCCGAGCCTCGCTGAAGAACATCATCAAACTTCGAAGCTAGTCGCTACTGCTCTCTAGGAACCCTAATAATCACATTCACAACTGAGCGTGAGCACGCATCTCTCCTGCTACGCCGGTACCTAACGTATAAATATACTACCCCCCACCTGAGGCCCATCCTCTTATCGGACCACAGGGCCATCGGCAACGCGTCGATCTACACCCTCGGTGCGTATTTCGGCACTTGTCTGCTGGGTTTGATCTGCGTGAGCTTCAACTGCACCCACCATGCCGAGGTGCTGCCTTACGTTCTCGACACAACTTGTGCGGAGGTGTGCAGCAACTACGCGCACCACGACCACGACACAAACGCACAAGACGCATACGCAAACCCAAAACCGAACGGCCAACATCCCCTTCCTTCGGGTGTGATTGCGTATATCCTCACGCTTGGCGTGATTGACGAGATGCGGCGCCGCGGCATCGGGAGGCGGCTGATAAAGGAAATTGTGCGGAGGGGGCCGGGGTTTCACCTGCACAAGTTCTGCTTGCGGGAGGTCCAAGCGCTGGCGCTGCACGTGGTACCGTACAACAGAGCCGCGGTCCGGCTGTACGAGCAACTCGGGTTCCACAGGTTGGCGGATATGAAGAAGCGAGATCGAGATGACCAGCTGGTAAGGCTATAGCTGTAGGCAATCGCAAGAACTGCAACTGGTACTGGTTCAGGTTCTGGTATAAGTAGTTGTACTAGGTACGTAGTGGCAAGAATGTGAATGGCTCGTCGGGCTCCGGCTCCCGCTTCCGAATTGGTATTGGGAGGGGTCGAGTGCGCTAAGGCGCTCTGGGCGCCGGGCGATCTCAGAGATCATGCCCCATTCTAGGTACTGTAGAGCAGGCGGTATTTTTGAGCTTCGAGTACGACTTCTCGGCTTGCCATGGTGAACGGCTCGCACGGCGTCGGGAGATGAGCCATCGAAAGGCAGAGGGAACTGCTGCAAGTCCAGTGACTAGGAATATTGTCAGCTGGAGGCAGATGGGGCCGCAGAGCGAGGTGCCAAGCCTGCCGTTTCCGCCCTCATTACTGCTACTGCAGACCTCTGCTCTCCACAACACACGGAAGGGGTCCACCCGAAGACCCCCCGCCCAAGAATTTCAAAGTGAAACACTTGCCTCCACAACGTATAGCTATTTGAAAGAAAGTACTCACGCTTACCACGTACGTACGCACTTACCAACTGGTCCCACCACATCGAAAATAAGCGATTTTTATCTCCTGCACGGGGAGCATTATTCGGCGTACGTGTATGCGTATTACTTGAGGCCGGAGGGGAAGCCACCGTGGAGTTTGCGGAGGTGGATCGGAGGTGTGTGGGAAAAAATGTTTAGCTGAGGTGAACGATCATGATGGCCAGAATGAAGCTGACGGACCTGCTGCGCCACAGGTCAGGGTTAGACGTGGAAGGATTCTTTTTCGATGAAAGCGTGAGCGAGGGCGTGGAGAGCCGCTGCGACGTGTTCTTGTAGCAAACCAGTTCGTGCTTCGTGAATGTATCAATCTTGTCAAGGCCGCCAACTCCACCTCACTTTACTCGTTATCTATGTTCGCGTGTCTTGCGTCTTTTCGTGCGTGACAACTTTCCGTAATCGTACCTGTCCGTGAACGTGAAGAAAGTGAAATCGCCCACCGTACTCGTCGTCTAACGACAAACAGCACCACCTTTCTTTGTGACAACCGTGAATACCTGCTCAGCCTGAAAATCATGATGACTTGATGACATGAAAATCGAGTGACTCTCGCCCGTTGTATCCATTTTGTCTCAGGACGCAACCTGGCGGACCCGCAGTCGCACCCACCCTTTTTTGTCTGAAAATTAAACTTCTTCAGGCACCCGGATATTTATTGGAGAAGCCGCCCCCTCATACATTATACGCTGGCTGCATTAATACCGGCGACTGACTAGTACATTCCAGCCGACTATTTTTTTTCCGTTGCTTTCACGGTTTTTTGCGTTTGATCATGAGCAACCATCCAATGTCAATGAGTTGTAGAACAAACAGTAACAGAAAGAGAAAGCTGTTTTTACAGCCAACTGCGGCGACTTCGCCACAAGCGCTGCTCACCAACCTCGTTGTGCTTGTGGTGAGCAACAGTTGTGGGGAAGTCGGCGGAAGGCTGATCGCGCCGGCTATTGATCATGCGGCTCCGAATGATGATGATCGGAAAAGCGGCGCGGGGGCTTTTCTGTCCGTGCGGGCTGGGCGGGTAGACAGCCGAGTCCAGCTCCAGTTGACTGACGGCGACGGAGAGGACGAAGAAGAGGACGAAGAAGAGGCAGAAGGCAAAGCGTCCACTGTCTGGGACGATCCGACCGAGGACCCTTCGCCACCGGAAAAGCGCTGCGCCCTGAATCTCGACAAGTATCTCGGCGAGGATAGACCTGAGAAACAACTGGCAGTGCGAAAAGAAGCGCTGGCCACGCTGGAGCCCAACTTCTTTCGGTTCGACCCCTTGCCGCGCGGCCAGGCCCACATGTTCGTTAGCCTCGGCCCGATCCCGGAAAGCCTGGAGGACGCCGGCGAAGGAGAGAAGCAGAAGGCGAGAAAACTCCTGATGCCGCTAGTCGACAAGTGCCGCGCGCGGACGCTCCTGCACCACAAGAAGAAATGCGAGGAGAAAAAACCCGACTGCAAGTTCTTCGACCTCACGCCCAAGAACAAATGCTCGTGCTCTATGGTGCTGCTCTTGGTCGGCCTGATTCTCCTCGGCCTGGTTATGTCGAGACCTGATGGTAAGAAAGTACAGTACGAAATTGGGGGAAATGGTATAGAAAGTACAGTACAGTCCCTGGTCCATTGTGGGAAAAAGGGACGTCCTCGGGAGATTAACCGAGGGGAGGGATGTAGGAACACGCCACGGACTAGAATGGCAATGGGGTGAAGGGGAACAAAAGACAGAGGGAGCGCTGACCACTATTTTTGTGGTATGTAAGTATTGCCAGCCGCAGCCTCAACAGCTGTTTAGATGTAGGCTGCAGAAAGATTTGCCACTGGCCTGCCGAGCGCGCATAGCTGCCTTTTCACTCCTTTCGCGGACCTCTTCCCAGGACGACCAGACGGGATCTCGAAGACCCTCAAAAAACTTCACTTGTTACCACGTAGCTACTATACTTACCACCTGGTCTGTTCATACTGGCTGGCACTGCGCTCCAAGCATACTTCTGCCTCTCCTGCTGCGGGGGCAAGAAAAAGGAGGCGCCAGCAGGTACTGCTGATGCGGGGGTGGGTGCTCCTGCCCAGGCGGGGGCGGCGCAGGCGGAGGAAAAGAAAGAAGGGGAGGAAAAGACAGAGGGGGAAAAGGGGGCAGAAGGAGAAGAGAAACAAGACGAGGAAAAAAAGGCGGGCGGAGACGCGGGAGGCCAAGAGCCCCCCATGCACCTCGCAGACATCGCTCGAGACTCGGAACCGGATGTTGATGATGACGACGATGAAGTTGAGGATGAAGATGAATGAGGAACGCGGGCCGAGGATGCCCGTGGCGCCGGGACGATTTGCGGGGATGAGACGGCTCGCGTTTCGATTCGCGACGGTAGTTGGTTTTGTTTTTTTCACGAAAAAAATCTTGCTGCTCTGGTGCGGGCCGTCTGTCTCCGTGCCAGCAACAAATCCCTACCCCCTTGTACGCGCTGATAAATTACTTTCGCACACCGACACCCAAACAAGCATTGTTACAATGAATTTGTTACGCATGAACAATTTAGACTTGAATCAGTTCTTCATCTACCCTGCTGCAAAACTTTCTGAATGCGATGAAAACTACCCAAGACATTTACTTTGAATTTTTTTTTATCTATCAAGTAAAAGGACGAGGTATACTAGTCGTTGTCCACTGCCCTCGAAACCAGATTTTTGTGTATCTATATATAAGTAAAAGTCAGTGAATGCGTCCCGCGTTGGGTTGGAGGGCGCTGTTCCCCGCGGCACCCGTTTCTCGTGATTGTGAATGTGATCTTCGCTCCGTCGCCGTCCGCCGTGCAAGAACATCGTCCTCGTGTGACGATGAACAAACGCCAGAGAAAAAGACGTTGACTCGTACGAATGCATGTGCATCACCACACTCATTCCGTCTCTCTATACTCGTCCTCGTCCGTTGCATGTTGGTGGAGTTGGCCACTAGAAAACGCCATGCCTTCGCCGAGTAGTTTCAAAATTAGGTTTTCACTACTTGCCGTCATAATTAATCTTCCCGTCATCTCCAACGCGTCAGCAGAGGGTGAGGCTGAGGAATCCCACCTTCGCCGGTTGTCCAAGCTTCAAGCAGTGAAGCGCCTCCCACTAGCACCTGCACCGCGCCGAACGCAATCATAGCTTACTACCACATTAATAGCATACCACTACCTCAGCACTACTTTTCAATACATTCATAGCTTCTGCGTTCTGTAATTCAACATCAAGGCAACGTTGCCTTCGCGCAACCGACCAATGGGCAACGTTTGTTCCACTTGCGAGGACGGCAAGAAGCGGCCCTCCGGGCTTCCCGCGGAAGTGGTGCCCGAGGTCGTGGTCCAGGCGCTGCAGCAGCTGAAGGAGCAGCCCGA
Organism: Amoebophrya sp. AT5.2; assembly: GCA_005223375.1. Classification (NCBI taxonomy): domain Eukaryota; class Dinophyceae; order Syndiniales; family Amoebophryaceae; genus Amoebophrya; species Amoebophrya sp. AT5.2. Next base: position 6,257 of record RXOD01006199.1, read on the forward strand.
GGCCCAGCAGAAACTAAACGACGTGGTGAACGCCTCGCTCAAGGACGTGTTTTCGTTTGCCGCGCGGCCGCCTACGATCTCGCCCGAGAACTTCAAACCGACGCAGTCGGAGCAGTCCTTCACCAACGGCTCCTACTACCAGGGCCAGATGGTCGAGAAGAAGAAGTATGGGCACGGGCGGTACATATCGAAGGAGGGCCGCGTGTACGAGGGGCAGTGGAGCAACGACAAGTGCGACGGCAAGGGCCACCTGAAGGACCTGGAGAGCTTCTACTACGGCTTCTGGGAGAACGGCTCGAAGCAGGGCGAGGGCTACGAAATCTGGCACCAGGACGGCACCGTATACATCGGAGACCATCTGAACAGCATGAAGAACGGGTTCGGGGTCTACATCTGGAAGGACGGGACGCGCTACGTGGGCCAGTTCTCGAACGACGTCATCGAGGGAGAAGGCGTCTTCCACGACACAGACGGAGTGTACAAGGGAGCCTTCGTAGACTCGCTGCAGCAGGGGCAAGGGGTCTATTCCTACAACGACGGAGCGGTACACGAACTGAATTGAAAGAATGATGCCAAATATCTATGATGTTGAGCAGCCATAGACGAATTTCGGCGCTGAGGCTGGTTTTGAGGTGCTGTAGGGTGTAGCTATGGTTGGAGTAGTTTGATGCTCGGTGCGCACGCCACTGACAATCAGGGTCCGACTTGAAGATCTTGATGTGCGCAATGGCCGGAGCAGATTTCAACATAGCAAACAACAATCTTTGTTTCATGTTTCTGTATACTGTGAACAGTACTTTCAAACACAAACTACCAGGTCTACGCGGGTTCATTCGTCGAAGGCGAGCGACATGGGAATGGAAAGATAACATTTGCGGACGGCTCTTCGTACGACGGACAGTGGGCCGAGGGTCACATGCACGGCGAGGGTGTCGTGCAGGTACGCGGCGGCGGAAAACAAAAGGTCACGTACAGCGAAGGAACGCAAGTGAAGGCGGTGCCAATGTGAGGAGGAGGTCGTGAGCGCTTGCATGGACGTCGAAATCAAAATGTTTATGTTTTGCAGTTACTTAGCTTGTTTGTTTTCGCGAGTCCTACCCCCAATCCATCGTGACTGGAAAACTAAGTTTTGTAGCGCCTCGAGTCCACGCTCGGATAATTCCACTTCCACATGCGTACAGTATCATCTCACTCATCTCATTTTGTGAGTTGATGTACGCTCAATTCTACCCATTTTCGAAAGACTGTACCATAGTGCAATCGGATCACTCCCCTTGTTCTTGTTGACTATCGTCCCGATTCACCAACGCCTACCCCCCCCCCATGTGAATCAATTTTACGTTGAATTGTTTATCTTTTTGAGTTTATCGCGCCTCCGACAGAATGACGGCCTTGCTGATGTTGCTGCCGCTTTAATGTCTCGTAAACACCAAACTACGTGGCGTGGTGCTTGCGGAGAGATGTCCTCAGCTTGCGACGAGCTAGCAAGTAGGCTTCCGCGTCCGCCGTCGGCGTAAGGGCAAAAAAGCAAGGTCGGTGAGTGAAGTTGGCCAAAGAGACAGAGAGTGTGAGAGAGCCGCCGCCGCGCAAACCAAAATTAAAAGGCACACCACATCCAAAAAAGAACGATAGCTGGCTCCTCACCGCCATGAGCATCAATCTACCGAGTACGTCAAAACGTTTCGGAAAAAAGAAACATCTGCAGCGGTTTTTATTTCAACAACACCTACAACACCTAGGCGTAGACCTACAATGTCCGGCTTCTTCTAATTAAAATCTGAAAAGCAAAGCACTTGCTTCAAGTGTACAACCTTCGACTGCATCTAACTACTGTTCTTTGTCATCGGCGATGCATGCGTTGTTCTCGTTCGAGAATAAAAGTAGCTGCAGCAGCATTCTGCCACATGCTCTTCAACAAGCGTTCTGAGCCTGAGGCGCTGTGAACAATTAGAGGACGGGTTTCGTTGCGACGCGACTTCGTCCTCGGCGAATCTCGCGACGAAAGACGGGGTGGGCAGTTTCGTGAACAAGTGGTGCGACGTGGTGCTGCGAGTGCAGTAGCGGCGTGAGGCAGAGGATCGGGATACAGAACCACGAGGGTCGCTGAAGTCACTTCACTGAAGAAGTGCGAGATTAAGTGTCGCAGCGAGAATGGGAGCAGCAACCTCCGCTTGCTGCTCGATCGACAAGATCGATGACCAGAAGTCCGTCTTCGTGGCGGATGGGTACCGTACCTACTGATTCTACCTTGGATCGAACTGCAGTCTCAAAAACATTGGAAATCAAATCTCGTAGCGCTCACGCACATTGAAGAGTTGTACCGATTTCATCCGTTGCGAGATAAAACTGAAAATCTGAATCTGCCACTAATCGATCGAACGCTGATGAATCCCAGGTCCCAGCAAAACGGGCAGCACTCCTCTTCCTCCAGCAGCGGCGGAGGTGGTGCGGCGTTTGACCCCGTGAGGCAAACGGGCTACACAGAGCGTAGATTTGCCGACGGCGGCGTGTTTCAGGGATACTTGCAGAATGGGCTGAAGCACGGCTACGGAAAATACGTCTACCCGGACGGGGTATCAGTCTACGAAGGCCAGTGGAAGGACGACAAATGCGAAGGGCAAGGGAAAGTCAAGGACGAAGAAAGCGAGTATATATTTTTTTGAATTTATCGTGAAGATTCTCGCACGGTTGTGGTGCCTCTCTGGTAGAGCTAAACAGGGCTACTGTAGCAGCTTCGCGTCGCTCATGTTGAAGCTTCCCTTCACCCACATCGCCCGCGCCCGCGCGTCGCGTCGAGCAGGACATCTTCTGCTGCACTTCCCCACAAGAACTACGACGTACAAACAACAAAAGCGTAAGCGACGACGTTGGATAGTACCGATGAATCGACTCAGCAGATCTCTTTCAGTCTCAGATCATCGGAAAATGAAAAAACAACTCTGCAACACCCCTGAGACTGATCAAAGAAATGCTTGCGGTTGCGCGATAGCAATAGCATCATCAAGATGATTAATATCCACGATCCATCGGTCAGAAATTGCAGATCTTGATCTATCATTTTCAACACTTGATGGCGGCTTCGGCTACCTGTTCATCGATCCGAAGCTGCAAGAAGACTGCCATTCCATTTGCGAACATGCAGGAACGGATCACTAGCGGCTGGTTTGCTTCTTCACATCAGTTTCTTCAGAAGATTAAAAGATTAAGTTTTTATCGGATCGGATCGGCGAAAATGCAACGTCCTTCTTACCCCTTTCCGTCGGTCCACCCCTCGCTGGTCCTGGATGGCCTCCGCGGCAGCGGCGACGGCTTCCAGCGCGTGGATGGCCGCGGCAGCAAATTTGGCTGCAGGAGCCTGCAGCTCGACGTCCTCGACCTCGGCAGCGTAGTAGTGTCCCTCGGCGGGGGACAGGACGCAGCGGGCGCAGTGGGTGGGACCACGACGAGTGCAGCAGATGAACAAGCCAGTTGTTCCAGTTCGCCGGCGACCCGCGTCTACTCCCTTTGCACCGGGGAGATTGTGAAGCCGAGCCCCGACCGCCCGAACCTGGGCCGCATCAACTTTGTCGTCGATCTCGACCCGAGTTTGGAGGTAGATTCGATTGAGAGGAAGGAGTTCAACACGAACGCGTCGCGGAACCAAACTGTGTGCGTGTCGCAGCGGATTGAAAGAGTCCTGCGTGGCGCCGGCGCCGTGGACGAGGAGTCCCTTTGCATCGTGCACGGGGAGAAGTGCTGGGAACTGACCGTGCACGTGCGGGTGATTTTCAACGACGGCAATTTGGCAGATTGCTGCGTAATCGCGGCGCTGATGGCGCTTAAGACCTTCCGGAAAGAACACGTGCGGATACTGGATGCGGGGGCGGAAGGAGCGAACGCTGAAGATGTGGAGGCGGAAGCCGCGGAAGAAGGCGCAGGCGGCGATGACACTCATGAAATTGACAAGGCAGCAGATTTGACCAGCAGCACGAGCAAGCGCCGGGTGGAAGTAGTAGACCGCGAAGAGCGAGAGCCCGCGCCACTGAACGTGCACCACCTGCCGATACCCGTGACGTTCGGCTTCATATCAGCGTCAGGTAAGCAGTCGTTCGCAGGACCGTCTGCTGGTTCAGAAGCTGGTGGTGATAAATCAAAAGAAGCAAATAGAGGCCGAATCGGGCTGGCCGATTTGAACCGAAGCGAGGAACAGTTGGCGGACGGGTCGGCAACGGTAGCTGTGAATCAGTACGGGGAAATCTGCTTGCTCGAGGTCCTGGGGGCGCACTTGGAGCAAGAGGAGCTATTCAGCGACTACATACCGTTTGCAACGCGGAGAAGCAAGGAGATAGTGTCATACCTGTCGAAGAGAGTGCAGGACTTCGAGGAGGACAGAAGGCTGAAGCGTACGAAAAGGCTGCGGAAGGGATGTTGAGGGTTGGAGCAGGGTTTGGGTTTGGGTTGCGCTTGTGACGCATGGCGCCGTCGTGTAGGTGCACACAAGAAGAACGCGCGCTAATCCTTTAGTGTATGCCGCGCTAAGTCCACTGAGTGTTCAATTCTTCGACCTGCAGAGAACAGCTATCGCCCGAGGAGCGAGACACATTTTATCTCGACCTTCTTTTTTGGTTGTAGTTGTTCCCCGCGGCGTATATCAAGTCAACCTTCAGACGAGTGAAAAGTTTTGCACCTGAGCTGGCTGTATTTGTCATTCTCATGATTCATCCTTTAATGCGAGATTTTACGTGTAAAA
>RXOD01006200.1:0-10978 GCA_005223375.1 Amoebophrya sp. AT5.2
CGTTAGAGAGAGTTGAAGGTGCTGATGCTTCTATATCTATTATTTTTCAAGTCGGATGATACGTACATAGATGATAGAGTAAGTTAGTAGTCTAGCTCTAGCTGTTGGGGCCTAAGAACCTTTAGGCTATAGCCTAAGATCAAGTTCATCTTCCTGCTGCAGAGGTGATTGGGGGCCGGGGCTCCTATTTCAGAAAGACAAACTCACCAGGCTCAACATCAAAGACGTGGTGCACCACGTGGCGCTTCTTTCCACAGGAAACGGCTAGCCGCGGTGGACAAGGCAGTCCCAGTAAAAAAAGATCATAAAGTAAAACGAAATACTGCACGAGGACCACGACGACGACCGATCAATAGAGATGACAATGAATATAGTGCAATTCCAATTTCAGCAACAACACCGACACTGAGTAGCAGTTGCAGTTGTACGCAATCAAACAACAACCGTTGTACTACGAGACGAGTCTTCGAGCCGCCGACTTTCACCTTCATTTTTTTACATTTTTTGATCATTAATATCAACCACCTTCGTCGCCATGTAGTACTCTGGCTATGGCTTGCACACAGACATACCGACAACATGAAAGCGATCGGACCGACACCGAGAGGCACGCGGGGACTCAGATGTTCTTGGCTCACTATTGCACATTTCACGGACATTACAATACGGTTACGGGCACCAGGCCGCTTCGTGCCGCTCGTAAGTATGTATGATCCCTCCGTGTGGTCGTCCGCATGATGATGATATTAATCTTGCGGCGCTGAGTGACGCCATTTTTAACTTCCCCGTGGTCCGCATAGATATCCGTGGCGCAAGTCAGATGTGCACGTCGTACTCGTAACCGTTGTTCTACGTTCAGGGCCGGAGCACGAGCAGGAGCTCTATCGGCCATCATAATTTTTATCCATCGGGATCGGGCCCGGTCCTGGATCTAGTACTTTCTTAGGTAGCTCATTATACCCAGCAGCGAACGCTCGGGTAGCAGTAGTTTCTGAAAATGAATCACTTTATCATCATTCCCCGCTCCTTCGAAACACTGCCTGCAGCCATAGTCTGCGCATCGTTTTCTTTTCGGCCCGGTTTGTGATCTCGCGGCAGATCAGTTTGTGTTCCAGCGGCTCCTTCTCAAAGCCCAGCTCCTCCGTGAAAACGTTGCGCTGCAATTCTTTTCCATCGTAATCGAAAAAGTACGCCAGCGTGCCGTCATGTCGTTTGTACAGATTGTTTTGTTGGTTGTTCATCATCTCGGACGAATTCTTCTTGTTCTTCAGGTTTATCTGTCCATCGTTCATCTCGACGACTGGGCCTCCTCCCCCCATCCCGCACGGCTTGTGTCCTTCCGCGCAGAAGCGTCTTTGCGCCCAGTCGTACTTCGCGTAGTCGCGAAACAAGAGCACCCCCGTCCCCCCCCTCAGCAGTTTAGCACAAAGTTTCGCGACGTTCCTTTGTTTTTCGCCAGGGGGGATGGCGGAAAGAACGTACAAAAGGATCACAACGTCGCACTTGCCGAAGTAGGCCGCGAGGGGGGATGGGGGGAAACCCTTTTGCGCCTCGTCCTCCACAACAGCCGCACTCGTCGCATCGACCACCAACGCCTTCACGTCGGATTTACAAGTTGATGAAATAGCACCAGCAGCGACAGAGTTAGATGATTCTTCCGCTTCACCCGTGCCGTACCGCGTGGTGGTCGTGGGCGTGGTCTCTGTCACCGTCGTCTCTTTCAGTTTGTCGGTGAGGATGTCGATTGCCACCTTGCTGTGGTCGCAAACCACGAAGTCGAGGTCGAGGGGTGGCTTTTTTTCCACCTGGTCTCCTTCTCCGCCGTACAACTGCAGCAGTGGGAACAGGGTGTTGCCGACCCCGCAGCCGATCTCGCACACCGTTCCGCGCGCGGCTCCTGCCCCCGTAACCACACTTTCTTCGATCCAGTGCCCGAATTCCTTGCCAAGGTAGTGACGGTCCTTGAAGAAATTCGCCTGGTTGTTCTTGTAGAAGTAGTCCCACTGCTTGTGCTGCTGGCCCAGCAACTTCTCCCGCAGAAAGGGCTTCACCGGCCGCGCGGTTCCCAGAGGCGCGGCCTCTTCCGTTTTGTACCAGTGTGCAGGCACCGCGTCGTGCACGATCACGCGCTCCTGATGATCAACATCTGACAACGAAGCAGAAGCTTCAGCTTGTTCGTCCTCTTCTTCATCCGACTCGTCTCGACGAGGGGTGGATGCCGCGGTGCTGGTTGTGTAGGGGTTGCTCTGATCATGATCATCCCAAAGTGCCGACGACACGCTGTTCTCGCCGTGGTCTTTCCTGTTTCTGTCAGCACGCGCATCAAGAGTAGAAGCGCGCATTCGGCGGGCCAACGCTTCATAGTCCTGCGCCCGTCTGGCTTCAACCTCCCGCTCGAAGTCTTCCTGGCCAATGGAAATACAAGCTGTAGGTGCAGCGCTCCTTCTCCGAGAGAAAGAGGAGGACCTGCTTCGCGCTTCTTCACTCTCTTGTAATGAAGGAGCTCGCACATTGCCACCGCCAGCTCCAAGGCCCACATTCCTCGTCCACAGACCTGGCAATTCCAAAATGCTGCCCGCCCCCATGTCGTCATAATTCGCGTCGACGCCTTTCTCCTCTTTCTTACATGCTGGCTGCAGCATCTGACCCAGCCCTTTGTGGACAACAAGGTCCGTCATTGCCCGCAGCCAGCGTTGGTAATGCGGGAATAAGTCGTCATTATCATCGTGTTCGCTCCCACAACCATGAGCCACACAGCGGCTCCGGTACTGCTCGAAATCGAGCTGCTTGGCCTCAAACCCGCTCAGGAACGGGTGGTCTTTCAGCCAGGTGTCGCACATGAAGGCGGGAAGGTGCACACTGCGGCAATCACTGCGCGTCGTGCAGGTCCCGCGTCCGGGGAGCTGCGAAGGCATTTTCTTTTTCAATTATAGAAAATCTAACACTAACTCGAAAAAGCCACTGTAAATGGAAGAGGAGAACGAGAAGTCGTAGTCCGTGGCCGTCTATGAGTCCGAAGCATTTCTTCACTTTGAGTGACTTCTCTCACGTTGCGTCGCAGCTGCGAGAGACAGGGAGGAACCCGAATTTTTCACAACGCTTTAAGAGAGCCGCACACCACCTGCATTTTCTCCATTGATTTCATTGGGACTGGGATTGGTGCGGGGGAAACTAAAGACTTGGGAGGAACACGACGTCGAGCAGATCGCAGGCATATATTGTGGATCTCATCTGGTTCAGGATCTGGGTCGAACTTTTATCGTTGCTGGGTGAGCGTTTTTATGAAAGCAGTTGTGCACCGCTTCCTCGCGGAGAGGAATCACGCGGCAAGGGATCATGGATCGTCGGTTCTATTGGATCTCACACAAGTTTGTTGCCACCCAGCAGCAGCACTGCCCGCCCTGCCCGGTCGGCGTGTTGTAATTGTATCGGCAGCTGCTACTTTATTTCCGTGCATTGATTTGTATTTTTTTTACGTTTTTGCACTTCTACTTGTTTTTTTGAGTTCCTATACTAACTTGTTCATCTGTTCGCTTGATCAGAATTGCTGCATATCGGCAGCCTCGTTGGTGAAGGATCCTGCACTACACCCCAGTGGTAGTTCCAGTTCTTCTTCCACTAAGGGACCCAATTCCTTCGACACTTGTTCAACACTTGCACTTGGAGTTGCTTTGCCTTGAGACCCTCCTGCTGCCGCCACCGCGCCACTGTACTTGATGCAGGTCAGCTTCAGATACTTCGACTCTACTTGCTGTACTACTTGCTTCGGCGTGCCTAGAATCCGTGCTTGTTGTTCTTTCTTCTTGCTTCTCATATTCATTTTCTTTTCCCCGGGAGAAGGATGCAGTGGCGACTGGAGATTCCACGATCCCGAAGTCGCCGTGCTGTGCTGTGGGTGGTAGCTAGAACTTCCGGCCCCGGGGGATTTCAGCTCCCTCTGGCCACTGCTCGGACCATGGTGCCGATGGCTCATCTCCTGAGCGGCAGCGGCTCTCGTCGCGGCGGGTCTGGACGCGACGCCATCGATTTCCTCATCCAGCGCGTGGGAGTAGACAGCTCGCAGCCGCCGCTTCCGGAATTCCTGGCGCGACATCGAGATTGCCGTGGTTTCGTAGGGGGAAGCTGTGGCTTGTGCCGAAGGTGCCACGACGGAGACACTGGCGGGCGTCATATTATGTTTCTGGCTGCCACGACTCCGGCTATAATTGTTCGTCGCATCGTGGTCGTCAACTTCTTCTATTTCTTCTGCACTAGCCGCGACGCGCGGATGCGCCTCGACTTCATCGCTGAATGTAACGACATCACCGTTGCTTCCACCAGATCCGATGGGAGCAGCTGCTGTTCTTCCTGGCCGTTGTCGCTGCTCACTTTGTTCGTCCACCGGTCGCGCCGGGAACTTGGGATGCTTTTGCTTGTCCCCTGCGGCCCGTGCAGCGCGTTCCGCTTCTTGCAGTGGTTGTGGTTCGTCTTCTTCCAGTAGGGTCGGCGCTACTCGTTGTGCAGACTGTTCTGTGACTGCGTCGTCCACGACCTGAGGCTGCAGCTCTGCGTCGTGTCGTGCTGCTTCCGTCGACTCTACGCGATGTCCTGAGGCGTGGAGTCGAGGTCCTGAAGCATTCATCTGCAGAGTGGTCGACGCCGGCACCAGTCCTGAAGCATTCATCTGCAGTGAGGTCGACCCCGTGGTCGCTTGTGCGTACAACATGCACAGATAGATCGGGATCTGCTCTTCCTCGCTCTCGTGGTGAGGAGCGCTGGGACGAGAGGCAGCTCCGGCGCCAGCGGCTTCGCTGCCTCCCAGAACCCCCGTGGCCGAAGGTTTACCACTCGTCGCAGCACCCGTCGTAGTTGTAGCAAACGGCGACGCTGCGAGGCTGAGTCCCCCGCCGAACAAGCTGTTGCCGGATACTGTGTTTCGTTTCTGCATGATGCTGCTTTCAACTGCTGGAGTTGATGTGCCCACGTTAGAGCCGCTTGACCCCGTGCCTCCCGCCAAAAAACCAGTCAGTCCCGGCAGAAACGAGCCCCCACCGCCGCCCCCGCTCGCGTTCGAAACGAAACTGTTCTTCCGACTCTGCTGCAGATTCATCAGATCAAAATTGGCGAGCAAGTCTTTCACGGACGACCGGCGCTCGGTCACTTTCGACAAGCTCTGTCGACGCTGTTCCGCCATGGACTGGCGGCGCTGCTCGAGAAACTCAAACTTCGGTGCGGTTTGGGCGATCGACGCGCGGTGCTGCTGGGCAGGTTGCGTAGCTGTATTGGAATTAATCTGCGACCCGCGCTTCGTACCTCGCCGAGACGACGAGCTGCTGTATCCCTGTGCAGCGATCAGTGTGCTGCGTGCGGTGCCACTCTGACTGTCTCCACCTGCTCCCCCGGTACTCTGCTGATTACCACGCGCGGCCCTTTCTTTGGACGACGATCCGGAGCTGTTTTTCTGGTGACGCAGATTGCCGGTGGCGCCCGCCTCGCGTGACGAAGTAGTTGTGTTCCCAGGAGCTCCTGCGGAGTTGCCTCCGCCGGACGAACTGTGGTTCGAAGTAGAGAATTGCCGCGGAACATTGCCATCGGACTCGACCTGCTCGGGAGAAGGCTGCAGCTGGCGCATCTGCTCTCGAGGAGGTTCTCCAGCCCCAGAAGTCGCTTCTAGCTCGTCTACGCCATCGTTTTGTCCTTTTTCGACACCGGCAGCGACAGCCATAGTTCTGCCACTGCCACTCGTACTGCCAAGACCTCCCCGCTCTTTTCGATGATCCTGTGACTCATCTGACAGAGCGGGCACTAGCGGCCAGCGCGCCAGCTTCGGCCCCGCAGGCGAGTCCGGGTTTTCGGAAACCGGACTCAGCGTAGCGAGAAACACGTGGTCGTCCGGACCTTCATAGGGACTCATGCCCAACCCAGCGGAAGAAGTCGCCGCGACATCATGTTCGCCCGAGAAGTCCGGCTCGTCTTGGGGAGAGCTTGTGTCGATTTCCATCCTTGGCGGGGGTCGTTTTGAAGTGGAACGTCGAGTGCGAGTCCCTTGTTCACAACTAGCTCTAGCAGTACTTGTTCTACTGGTCGTCCACTTCTGCAACTGCAGTGACTCCGAGGGTAACGCTAGTAAAAAAATACAGCTACGTCAACATTCATCAGCACAAGCAGGAGCAATCAGCATTGAAAGAATAGCATCTCTCGGTCGGCGGGTCTCCGTCTCGGTCAACGTGATAAATATTTTCTAATTCCGTTGTTGGTGCACGTGCACGAATATGCGTTCTTCGCTCATCGTTGGTAACATCATTAAGTAAATGTTTTTGGGAGTGGAGCACTCAATGTTCTTTCTGGGCGGAGCAGTAGTAGCGTGTAGTGGTCCTAGTCCCGGGGCCGGGGGGACACTATATATAAAGTAAGTGCCACCTTCAAATCTGAGAATTTCTTTCTCTATCTTCTGCGTCTCCCGTTGCCACTCGTCTCCTCGTTCTCGTCTGGTTCTTGAGAGATCCATTTCTTTGCATACTGCTGCAAGTATATGAACCCAATAAGAATAACGCCACACAACGGCCATGCCGGCATACATCGCCGATTTTGCGCCACCATCACCACCTAGCGGCAGTAGCCGCGCCGCCGCGTCGCGGCTTTAGCTTTGGCTTTTAGTATCTGCTAAAAAAACATGTTCTTCTCTACATTTTGCAAACCGCAACATTGGATACAACATCGGAAAGATCCCGGAGCACATTCCCAGCGGGAGCGAAGCTCGGAGATCTTCAACGTTAGTTCCACTTCGTTTGTGGTATTTCTTCCGCGAAGGAGCAGTATCTATCTTTTGCAGACAACAATCTTGTGAGTCTTCATCTTGCTTTCAGTTTCATTCGATGTTCTCTTGTTCGGCGTCTACTTCACCACTGTTTGGTGCTGGTGGTCCTGCTCCTTAGCTCCTTCTGCTGAGCCTGCCGAGGACGCAGCTCCTGAGCTGGATGAAGAAGAGGATGACGTTGACGTCGCCGGCGGCGCAGACGCTAAGTTATTCCCCGCCGGGCCCAGAAACGCGTGCGTTCCCCCACTACTTCTGGTGTTCTTCGCGACGTGCGGGTTTTTCCGCCGGCGTATCGAGACGTCCATCGGGCCGTCGAATTTCTGCATGCATCTGATGTACGCCTGTTCGACGTCTTCCGCGTCGCACTTAGCCTTACCTTCTGTGCACGAGGGCCGCGACTGCTCTTCCTCCCAATCGATTTCCGCCAGCGTCTTTGCGGCCCGTTCGAAGTTAAGCGGCTTCCACGCTCCATACTGGCGCCTCCCCTGATGCCGCTGCGAAGAACTACTTCCCGAACCACCGCCCGCCTCATTGTCCTCCTCGCCCCCGACTTCCTCCGACACGTACAAAAACGTCGAATACCCCTGGTTGTAGCCCCTGAAGCTCTGCAGCATATTTTCATTCATCCCAAAGTGCACGTGCCTGGTAGTGGTTCCATTCTCCCCCGGAACCCAAATCTGCGCATGCTTCGGCCACACCTCGTGCAGGCACGCCGCGCGCTGTTCCACCGCCCACTTCGTCCCTGCGTCACAGCAGTAGATGATGACACAACAGACGCACACCGCGCAGGGCCCCGGGTCCTTGCAGCAGAGCTCCCTGCAACAGCCGGTCACAGTATCGATACAGCAGTTCGTGCAATGCTCAGCCAGCTCCTCCAACCTCGACCCTGTCGTCCTGTGACGAGGACCTCCTCCCTCCTCCATCGAGAAGTTGATGTCCGCCGCTCCATCGGTCCCCAGCATGCGCTGCTGCTGCGGGGCCTGCGCGATTGCGGCTCTCTCTGTTGCAGCTCTCTGTCTTTCGGCTTGCGAAGATTGTTCCCTCGCCAGCTCCCGCAGGTGCGCGTCGGACACGGTGGTCGGCAGTTCCTGGTCGTGGATCATGGCCTGGAGGAACTCAAAGCTCATTTTGTTGCGGCAGATGGGGCACTTCTGGGAGTTGCCGTTGCGCTTCAGGATCCAGGTTTTCAGGCATTCCCGGTGCAGGGTGGCGGACTTGTGCGCGCAGGTCGGGATGAACACTTTCTGCTTCATCAGGGGCACTTCGCCGGCTACTTGCCTTGTCCCTGTTGCTGTTGTCCCCTCCGGGGGAGTTGGCGGTGGCGGCGGTCGTGGTGCCGAGGTTTCTTGGGACGACGAGGCGGACGAGGATGCGGCATTTTGTCGTGGTCGATGAGAAGATTCGCGAGGATCTTCACTACTCCCTCGCGTTGCATCAGCAGCTGCACCCGCATCAGCCTCACCGTCATCTCCGCGGTCGGCCAACAAAGCCGTGTCGCTCCTGCTCAGCTCTGAGGACTCCTCGTCCAATGCCCCGAGGCAGATTGCGCACTGCGCCGGCTCCGAGGACACTTCCGACGCATCTGCTTCGTCCTTGCTTACGTCTGGGTCTACTTCCATTTCCGCGTCCGAATCGCCGGGGGGGACCTCGTCGCCGGCAGAGGGAAACGCCGTCGACAGAGTCGACTGCTTTCTCCCCGTCCGTGGACCGCTCGTGCTGATCGACGGCATCCAGCCCACCGCCGCGGACGCAAACGAAGAGATGGAGCCTGCGGTCGAGGCTCGGTTGCTCGCTCGGGACGACAAAGGCAAAGGCAAAGCACCAGAGTGGTCCTCTGAATCGTCGCGAGGTCTACCCTGCACGACGCCGAGCCCTCCCATCGCGCTCGGCGCCGCGCGCGAGGCCAGCGCCAGTCGCTCATGCCCATCTTGTAAACTTCTAGAGCCATCGCGAAGGGACGGACTCATTCGGTCGGACGGAAAAGAAGCCGCAGTAGACCCCCCGATTATACCTCCGCCCGGAACAATACCCGGCAGCAAAAGTCGGCCGCCTGCCGACACAGCTCCCGCCGCCGTCGTACTCGCCGAACGCAGCAAACTGCTCATCCCGCCCCCCAGCGCCGCGGCGCCATTCAGGACCGCGCCAGCGACTGTCCTTTGCTCGAAGGCCTGTCCGGGCTGGACGGCTTCGTCCTCGTCGAAGAAGACATGGTGGTCCCGACGCGTGCCGGAGCGGTTGACACGCCCAATTCTATTGTTTCCGCCGGGTGTCGGGGCGGCGCCGGCCCGTTCCACGTCGGGCTCCGCCTCTACTTCTGCTCCTTCAGCGGAAGGTCCTGCGGATAGATAGCCGAGCAGCCTTCGCGTAGGAAGAAGCACGCGCTCCAAAGACGACGTCGGCTGACGCTGATGGGCGGGGTTTACGCGGGCGATAGAAGCAGATGAAGTGGTCGAAGGTTCTTGACTTTGACTTTCTTGTCCAGCCCTCGTGTCGTCTGGTTGGCCACGCGCTCCTGTGGCTCCTACGCCGGCCTCGTTTCGCTCTCCCCCTGCCCGCGCGGGCGGCTGCATCAGATCTCTCGTGGACCCCGTCATCGCGTTTCGGTACAGGTAGGGATCGGCGCTGTTTTCCTCCCCGTAGCGGCCCCCGAAGATCCGCGGCGTTTGCAGCCGAAACGCGCGGAGAAGAACCCCCGACGAGGCGCCGGAGGAAAGGGTCGCCTGGGACGGTTGCGACGTGATCTGCGACGGAACCTCCGAGGAAAGTTCCGAGGCGTTCTCGTCAATAGCTGCCACCACCTCGCCGTTCACAACTTGGAGGCCGGCGCCGCCGAAACGTCCCAAATTCGTGGGCGCCCTGCTTCGCTGGTGGGCTTGGGTCGAAATAGTCTGCAAGCCGAATGGGTCATCTGCTACTTCGACAGCTGCCGCGTGCTGGGGACCTACAACTTCGTTCGAAACCGAACCCCGGACTACTACACCTGGGCTGCCGCCTGGCGAATCTGTGTTCCCCAGGAAAAAGCGGACCGAGGCGTTGGGCCTACGACCCGCAAATCGCGAGTCGAAGCCGTTTCGCGCGGTAGGTGCGCGGGGGTTCGGAATTCTCCGTTGCTGCTGCCCGGGGGCCGGACGCCGTTGGTGCCCGCCTAGCGGGAGGGTTGCGGCACGCGCGGCGGGAACAACTGCTGGAGCGGCAGCGAGTTGTAGCTCCTGCGCTTGATGTGGCTGCACCTCCACTTGCTGTACCGGAGTGTGGGGGGGTGAGCCGGAAGACGCTGCTGTCGCCAGTCCCAGTGCGGAAGTTCTAGCGCCGTCGTCCACTGTAGCTGTACTACTGCCGGCTCCAGAAGTACTGCGGAGGTGGCGAATCACTGGTGGGTGCGGTCCTTGCACCACTTCCTCGACACGGCCCGACGCCTCTCGAGCGGCCGCGTCGCTGAAGGACGAATCGCGCCCCGCATCGATGTCCTCTTCGTCCGCTGTTCGCCTTAGATATCCGCTGGGCGACCCCGAATGGATGAGCGGGGTAGACATCACATCCGCTTGGACATTGTAGCTGCTAAAGTCGGGGAGGACCACGGCATCATCCGATCCAAGTCCTACCGCCGCCGCTGCTTCCACTGCACTGGCACTGGATTCTCCTACTTCTCGCGCTGGTCTCGAGCTGGAGGCACTGCTCGACGTCGTCGCGCCAGAAGCACCAGCGAGCAATGCAGTAGCCAGCCGCAGCAAAACAGACGCAGCAAGAAGCACGAAGCGCAAGCCAGCGCAGGGCGACCTCCGCGCAAGAACCGAACGAGGAGGAGGACGCTTCATCTTCCTCAATCTCTTCGACTTCGCAAGACCTACTCGTACTCAGTGCGTACCCGTACGCGTCGTCCCGACGTTTGTGTCATCTCTCCACGTAAACTGACTCGCTCGAAAAACATTCGGCGACATTAATACATCGCTGCACCTGAACAAGAGGAGCACAACTTGCGTTTCTTACCATGTCAGATTCACGCTAAGGCTAAGCCTCCACCCGAGCTGGTGTCAGAGATCAGCAGCAGCAGCAGCAGCACACGAGCCTCCTACTCCACAAGTAGAGAAATATATCCGTCGTTGTTTCAATACTTCTTGAAGTTGACGTGCGTTCGTCTTCGTATTATTAATTTGCAATAGGCTCCGCTATATGGGGAGGGTG
>RXOD01006201.1:0-10977 GCA_005223375.1 Amoebophrya sp. AT5.2
AGGTCGCGGACAACTTCGCAAAGCTGTGCGAGTACTATTTCGCTAGGGATCTTCTTCGACCTCTTTTCCTCCATTTCGCCTACATCGTCGCTCTTTCAGCAGGTGTGTACTTATCCAAACCGCAATACGACTGCCCCAGGAATCTATTCTGTGACTCCTGATCAGGTGATAATCTGAAATGAAACGGTCATCTTCAACATCTCGACATAATGGCGAACTTCATGCTGCAGCCGTTCGCGCTTTTGCTGAAGGATGCGAACGGCCCGCAGCAGGAGGTCCGCGCCGCGGCCACGAAGGCCATCTTGTGGTGCAGATCTAGGACTAGGGATGGCCGCGCGAAGGCTCGATAGTGGAGCCGGTCTCGGGCTTGTTGCTCGGTGTTTGGGGTCCGGTTCTGTCCACTAGGGGCTAGCGGGCTCCGATCGGTCGGCGTCGGCCATGGCCTTTGAGTTCTGCCCTACTTCCGGTTGTCGCGGCCTTGCAAGAAAATGAATTTCTTTTCCTACCGATTTACTTCAGGGGCCTCGGCGCGGACATAATGGCGAACTTCATGCTGCAGCCGTTCGCGCTTTTGCTGAAGGACATCGAGCAGGAAGTCCGCACTGCGGCCACGAAGGCCATCGGGGACCTGCTGGAGGCGGACTTGCTCACACCGGACCAGATGCAGAGCTACGTGGTGTCGTACTTCCAGGTCCTCGCCATGGACTCCAGCCCCAACGTCCGCGCGGCCGTCGCGAAGGTCATCGGCCTCACCGGAAAAAAACTCGGCAGAGACATGACGCAGGTACTTAGCTGCTGGGGTCTGCACTTTGTTTTAAAAATGCTTTTGAAACGTTTTGTAGGAAGCGGCCAGGCTTTCTCGGTTTAGTGTTCGCGTTTAAAAAATATCAGCGGCATGAGGTGGGGCGGCGATTTGTAGGGAGTGGTCCATCTTCGCACAAGTACATTATCAATCTCTCGAATTCGTCCATAGCCCCAATCGCCCCTTCACAGAAGCTGCTGCTGAACTTCGTCTCGGACTTGATTAAGGACGAGTGCCACGAGGTGCGGCTGCACATGGTAATTTTCGCCGCCGACGTTTGCAGTTTACTCGGTACGGACCAGGTCGCGCACTCGCTCCTGAACGGAATCAACGGTCTGATCATGGACAAGCACTGGCGGATCCGAAGGGCTGTCGTGGAGCAATTGCCGATGCTAGCAAAAAACTTCGGTCTGGAGAACTTTTCGAGGATCGAGAGCATGTTCATGAAGGCGCTGAAGGACTCGGTGCACGCCGTGCGGATGGCCGCGGTGGCGCAGTGCGCAGCCTTCTGCCGGATATTCCCGATAGAGTGGGCCACCGGCACATTCATACCGCAAGTGCTGAACGAGTACCTAGCTATAATAGCCTGGATTTATTTCATTTTTATTTACCAGTTAGAGTTTTTACTTAGTTATATCCGCACGTCGGGTTGTATTTGGGGAGGATCCCAACCACTTTGTTCGCGATAGGAAAAAATTTGCTGATAATGAGGTACTTCCACAGGTTTTCGCAGAAGAGCGGGCACTGCATCCGGCTGACGGTGCTGCAGACAATACTAGGGCTCGGTGAGGTCCTGAACGCCGCCCAAGTGGAGCAGCTCCTGGCGCCAACCCTGCTGAAAGCCCTCGCGGACCCCGTGCCCAACGTCAAATACCGGGCATGTATAGATTCCTACATTCCTACACTCATAATTTAATTTCTGCTATCTTGACGACCAAATGACCTTCGAATTCGATCGATGATTTTCAGATTGATTATTCGAAATCGCTTCTGAAAATGAAATCTCGGCAGGTAAGATCACGCACGCGTTTTGCAAGGAAAGCGCGGTGACGATCGACTACGTGTCGAAGGAGATCCGCCCGGCGTTAGAGAAGCTCACCCAGGAGCCGCACTTAGAAGTGCAGCAAGCGGCCTTCATCGCCAAAGACCAGCTCGACGACCTCATCAAAACGGGGAAGCCATAGTCGTGCACAGCTGATTATATCGCACAGGCCTAGGCAGGGACCGTGCCAAAGCGCACATGCCGGGCCCAGCCGATCGGCGGCGCCTTGGGTCCGAGGGAGTCTTCCGCGTTAGAAGTTCTTCACGGCTGGACACCGGGATCAGAATAGATAGTACGGTGTGTCCGTAGTACGGTTGAACAGACCGCGAAAGTTCTACAGACGCAGCGGCTATGTTTTTAGAGTCACATCAAGAACCAAGTCAACCATTCATTCTTCGCCATTCTTCACTTTCTAATAGCAACTTTTACACTCGGTCGTCGGCGAATTGGAATTCGCCAGGACATTCGGATTCATCGGTTCACTCGGCATGGACGGGTGCGGATCCACGGGGGCCTTGGTTTAGAGGTCTTTTGTCAGAGGATCTCATCACCGACCTAATCATCAGTACCTTCAAACTAGCGCATTTATTCTTCGATCAATCACGACAGAAGTTTTATTCACTTGTTATTCTTGGCCGTCCCAAGGTCATCAGACCGACGGTCGCTTGACGGTCGCTATCAGGGGTAAATAGTAGTCCTTCACTGGCCTTATTTCGCGCCCGAGTTACTCGTGCCGGGCGCTCGACATCGCTAATGCACCCACCAAATGTATGATTCTCATGCCCACAAAAATGAAACGAGATACATCCCATGACTATACGACATATAGCGACAAGGAAAGTAGTGCAGTCAAAATTTCGAGCTTATTGCTTTGTCAGACTCTGGCTGCTACGGCTAAGTTTCTCACTGACTCGCGCCGGCAGTGAGTCGGTTTTTCATGTGTCGGTCTCGAGATCAATAGTTGCTCGTGAAATTGTTTTGCCAGTGTGTGAAGATCAACATGAAGGTCAAGCTCAAATTACATCGAATAAAGATCCGTTCACGAGAATCAATCTTGTCGTGGTGAGAGACGCAAAAGTAGATCAAACGATCCCCATCGCTCCGTATTTTTTTCAATCTTGTGGCTCTGCCCGCAGCCCAGCAAATTCCGGCTATAAAGTCTTTAGCATGCAAGCCCCCGCCAATTTATAGCTTCGAAGCATCAGCCAGCCTCGGCAGCACGAAAACGGCAATTGGTTTTAAGAAGGTGATCATTACATCCATGGCTTATACTAAATCGATTCTTCGTAACATTCACAGCCAGCAATAGGCGAGAGTATAGTAGGCTCAAAGCTGTTTGCACTTGCAACACTAGGTTTGTTCTGAATAGCAATAGGCAAATGTCCACTCCGGTCGAGAAATATTTGTCCACGGGCGTCCGTGACGCGTATAGCCTCGGCGGGTTGAAGGGGGGGTTGAAAAACGGGTCGCAGCAGCAGGTGAAGGAGGTGAAGTCCGGGCTCCCCGAGCTTCTCCAGCAGAAGTTTGGCGGTTTGAACAAGGTGAAGGGCTGGTACGTTTTCAAGCTGCCGAAGCCGGCGGCCGGGAGTCACGTGGCCACCAGCAATGTTGCCGCGCTCAACCTGGACAAGGCGCGGCTGCGGGTAAAGCTGGCGCCAGAGGCGGAGAATGTTGATGGTGAATATAATGCGTCGAAAAGTACTTGTAGAGAAATGTTGAAAGAAACGGAATTAGTAAACGCGTTCGAGGACGACGAGGACTTTTTGGGGAAGAAGAAGAAGAAAGAGAAGAAAGCCACAACCTCGTCGAAGAAGCGGTCGCGAGCGGACGTGGAAGCTAGTGGACACGACGAGCAGAACGCGACGGGGTCCTTTACAGCGATCCACGACGCCGAGATCCGGGAGCTGGAGCTGGTGGAGCCCTACCCGCAGGTCGAGCTGTCCCTGAAACCGAAAAACCAGGCCGAATTCAAAAACCGCAAGCAGGCGGAGGCCTATCGGAAGTTGCGTCAGCAGGACGAGGAGGATCTGCTGGTTCCAGGAACAGCAGCTGTAAACGGAAGTCCGTTCGACAACTCTGCCTTGACGGTACGCTACAGCAACACGGAGGCGCTCCGGAATTCCTACGTGCTCTTCCTCCCCACGGCCGTGGGCACATCATTTTTGGGAGAAAACGACAATTCTGGGGTGCGGGGAGGAGGTATCGAGGCTGACTCCGGGATAACGCCGGTGCTTTGCCCGACCAGAGTGAAGGGGGTGTTTCAGTTGGGCCGCCAACTCCAGGCCTGGGGCGGCGTCGCCGGGGGCGAGCTCGGGGAAAACATCTTCCGCGCGAAGTGGGGGGGTGCTTCTAGAAGATTCTCCGATCTGGAGGTGCCTCCGGGGTTTAGAGATCCGAACTTGGCGGCCGCAGATGCGGAGGTCGAAGAGGCGGAGGAGGACGAAGAGGACGACGACGAAGGCCGCGACGACGAAAGATCAAGCGATGGTCGGTTGAAACAAGCAAAAGGCCCCAATCGCCTCGGATCTTGTAGATACAGTGATAAAAACATCAACCCGGCCGGTGTGTTTTCGAAACCCTCCGAGAAGCTTCCCGTCGGCGACGAATGGGTGCCGCTCGAGGTGCTCCCGCCCGGCGAGTATCAAGAAAACGTACTCCCGTTGGCCACCATGCTTTCCCCCATCGAAATCGACAGCGAGTTTGTGGTGGGCACTAAGTTCCGCCGCGTGGACCGCGGCATCAACGACCGCGGCATTGAGGGCGCCTGGACGGGCGCGGGGAAGATGGGCGAGGACGAGGAAAACGACATGTTCCCGACCAACCCGATCGAGTACCGATCGAACGTCGACCGACGTACCGCCCCCGTCACGAAATTAGTCCCCGCGAAAGAGCTGGGCTACACCAAAGCCGAGCTGAAGGCCGCGGGCGTCGGGGAAAACGCAAAACTTCCGACCACCAAAACGCAAAACTGTCTCTACGTCGGCGCGCTCGTGGACATGGAGGAGTTCCGGAAAACGGTTGGTGTTGTGAAAAACGCCTACAAGACGCAGAACGCGGACAACAGCGTCCTATTCCGGCTCCCCGAGCACGCGGACGACGCGGAGAGGTACCCAACCAACAACCCGTTGGGGGCGCTGAAGCGGTTGGAGAAATCTTCTCCGTCGGAGGAGGAAATGTTCTCGAAGTATCGGATGTATTTATTTCCGGTAGAGCAGCACGCGCTGAAGGCGGGCATCGCGGAAAAGGAAGAGGCGTTACTTTCGATCACCACGAATCCGAACACGATGACGATCACAGAGCGACAGGAACGCATGCTGGAATTCCACTCCAGATTCTCCGCAGCGAAAAGACTGAGGAAAATCAAAAGTACTTTGCTCTGGACGGGACATTTTATGGAGGGTTTATTAGTTGATGTATGTTGTTCTTGATGTGCAATTTTCACTGTGAGGTGGGGTTTTGTAGTTGTGCTGGGTTGTTGTGTGTAAAACTTTCGTCATCCGAGGAAGCAGCAGCTATGCAGTAGCGAAGATGTACTAGTTAGAGGGCTAGATGGATCCGCAATTTTTTCACTCCGTACAGATTCCAAGGGCAAGGAGATTTCGGACAATCGGATGGAGGGCAATCTGGAGGAGATCAAGGACCGGTTGAGGCAGGACACGACGCACCTTCCGGTCGAGAACCCGCACATTGCGAACGCGAAGCTCTACCTGCCAAGGTGGGAAACCGCGCCGAAGGACAAGAAGGACGTCTTCAAAAAAGGGCTGGCGGAGGTACAACTTGTTTATACTTTTGAAATTTATTATTGTCTCGTGCTGGAGTTTTTTACCATGCGGTTTTTGCCTTCTGGCCATAGCTACTGCGATCAGAACATCGATCTCGGAAGTTATATAAGTATGTTTTTCATCCATCGATAATATAGAGGATCTCGATCGAGAGCTCCACTTTCCCATCCCAGTAGTCGTTTCGTCGCCGAACTTTTCCCATCCCAGTAGCCGTACAGCTACAATCAATCGTCCCAATCTCATCATTCATCGCTGCAACTACAGGCCTTCCCTCCTGCTTTGATCGAGGAGTCGCTGACTCTCCCATCCACGAACTCTCTCGTGAAGGAGCTATGGGACCACCGGAAGTCGCCCAATGACACCACTCTGCGGGAGGTTTGCGGCTGCCAGGTCGCCTACGACCTGCTGCGGTCCAAACGGTTGTCCGAAGCCACGAAGGTTAAAACGAAGAAGGAAGCGGAATTCCTCGCCAAGCAGGCCGCGCTGGTGCGGATTCTGCTCACCATGTATAAAGACAAGAGCTTCAGTTTTGCGGGGCCGCGGGGGAGTTGCCGCAACAAGTTCAAGGTTTTCGACGAGGGCTTCACCGGAAGAGGCACCAAGGGACAAAAGGGGAAGGGCAAAAGCAGGAACACTGTCGGACAAGAAGATGATCAAGATCAGGGATCGGACGGTGCCATGTCTGATATGGAGAAGAAGGCGCTCCCGGCGCACGCGTTTTTGTTCAACGGGAACAAGCTGAAGGACCACCTGATCACCACCTTCTACGACATCACGGTGCTCCGGCAGCTACATGACATCAACGACGACGAGCAGGTCAGCCAACTCAAAGAGGAGCAGTGCATTCTGAACAAGAAAAAACTGCTGATCCACCTGTCGCTGTATTTGATGCAGTCCTCCCCGTCCGCAAACATGAACTACGCGTCGCTGGAGGCGGACGTCGACATCCGCCAGAAGCACGAGCTGCGGAGGGTGTTCGAATACCTGCAGTGCGACATTGCGCAGTACCCGGGGACGCAAGTGACGCTGCCGAGCAAGTACGAGCCGAGGACGGAACTGGCAGAGAGAAAAACCGTGAAGAAAGGAGGATCGCGAAAAGGAGGCGGAGGGGGGAAAGGGGGGAAAGGCAAGAAAGGCGGAAAGGGGAAAGGCGGGGGAAAAAAAGGAGGGGGCTGAACCGAGCTGTGTACGATGAACCGAGGAGAAAAGCTATGTGGATGAGGTTTTGAAAATTTCAGGAGGCGGGAGATCTGCATGAAGGACTAGTCTTCCGAGAAATGGTTCTGGTTATAGAAGTCGCGCAGCGGCGGCGGCCACAGCGAGCCTGCATCCCCTTGACGCAATCGATTGGCGATCAATCTTTGACGAAAGCGAAACCATAGGCTTCTGAAGCTGCTGCAGGATGCTTCGTCCGCAGCCTGAGGCTGCGTTGGCGATTCGTGGGCCGATCAAGTGTAATGCAGAAAATAAATAGTTTGAAAGTGGTCTGAATTTGCAGTCGTGCTGTGGTTCGAATTTGACTGTGTTCTGCGGTTTAAGAAATGGAAGCCGAAGCAGCCCTAGGAAATGCAAATGGAGAAGGAGACCGAGAGAGCAGCCTTGTAAGTAAGTAATCAGATGAACAGCAAAAGCAAAGCCGATGCGTCCGTCGAAAGCGTCCAAGTCGTACACCTTCAGCACTTCTATCAATCTTTTTCAGTACTTTCATTTTGGCCAATTAGCATTGTAGTATTCCTATTCATCGCTGAGTCTGATATCATCGTTCCCCTCTCCTCGTAGGAGAAAAAAGGATGGCAGCCTTCACTGGTTTTGCCTTCCCGACGATTCAGCTCTCGGCGCCACGGCAGACGCTGAGCTACGTGCCGCAGCCCGGACCCCCTTCCAATGGCCCTACGGCACCACAGCAAGCACTACAGCGTCAAGCCTACATCCCGCAGCCGCAGAATGCTGCCACGGCCTTGCAGCAGCGACCGCAAACGACCGCGTCGAGCAGCCAACGTAAGCTAAGTACAGTAGTACTTACCCATAGGCTATGACATAAACATAATGACGATGTTGTTGACGAGCAATGGCCGTAACCGTATCCGTAATTCACTGTACAGGTGCGACGTTCGCGGGCGCTTCAGCGTTCCAGCAGCCGCAGTTCGCGAGGCCCCATCCCGGCCTCACCCAGCCCCAGCTCGGATTTCCCTCGGTTGCTCCAGTCAGTCGCTCCTACTTACGATGAAGATGATTAGTAGCCTGAAACTGAAAGAAAACGAACGAGATGTAGTATATTATAGTTAGATTTTTGGAAATCTTCACACGAGTGGTAGTCCCCATCGACTGCAGGAGCCTGCTTGTGGTCGCTACGATGATAGTAGATGGCGTCATCTCCAAAAGTTAGTCGAGCCGACGCGTCCTATTCCGCAGACACATGCGGTGAAGCTGAAAGCTGGATTTAGCCCTGGCCGATAGGAGACAAATTGATCGTTCATCTAGCTCATTGCGGTAGCTGTGCATTGGCTGGCAGAAAGCATTTCGCGGAGGGTTTAACACATCGGCGTTTTCCACTTTTCGGCTTCTTCGTTTGTTCCTGTAATCGACGTGCCGCCGCCGACGGCACACCAGCGCGCATGTATGGAAGAGGATGAAGACGCCCCCGTGGTAAACACATGGTGCGGAGTGGGAATCGATCCGGCAACCGGCGGCATCGAAATCTTCGGCCCAGCAGGGGGGAGTTTGGAGGCCCTGAAAGCCGTCCCGGCTCTGAAGTGTACTGACCGGGATTCATTTTTTCCTCTATGCCTGATCTATGACCGGGAATTTTTCCAGTTCCATTTCCTTGCTGCGGATGCTCTGCTCTTTTTGATACAACTCTTTGATATAACTGAATCTATCGCACAGCGCTCGGGAAGGAGCAGTTGCGGTTTGTGGACTGTAGCGGAGCGGGCGCCAGCGGCGCGGGGGCGAGCGGCGCGGGATCGGCCGTGCCACCCGGGCAGGGGCCGACCGCCGAGAAGAAGCGCACCAGCCAGCACCTGCACAGTAGCGGTGGTGTCGGGGACCCCCGCGACCAGGTCCAGGGTCAGGGACAGCCGCCTTTGGCACAGCTGCCGTACTGACTCTGTTCATACTTACACATCGACCAATCCTTCGCAGATCGATTTCGATCCTTGCTTTAATCAATCAGTCGGCCGATACTGATACTTTGGGTCTAGATAGATTGCTCTGAAAATCGGTTAATATGGGTAAATTCGACCATGACCAGACAGTGCTTCCGGCGCGTGGTCTTCTTCGACCCGGAGGGGTTAGTCGTGTTCGAAAACGGTGTGCCAATCGGAACCACGAGCGCGAACCTGCACGAGCTCCAGAGACTGCAGGCCGCGCTCGGCCCCACCGGAGAAATCGCCCTCTGCCTCGGAGAAGGTACTTAGTATGGCCTATACTCCCACAGCCACAGCGAGCCATAGATTGGAGATACTAACAATAGCTACGTTATAGTTATACTCATACTCATACTCGAGTTCGACTTTGAGTGGAATCAATATCCACACCGAGCATGATCATGTCCCCTCTACGGTTCTCGTAGTTGGGGGAAAGTCTCTCTCTCTCTTGAGTGAAATCAATATCAAAAGCAAAACCCCAGGCGTCCGCCTCTCCACCGGGCCTGCCTACTACGAAAACCTGCTCGCAACCCACGGCGTGCGTGTTTCCGGGACCGTTGGGGCCGTTGATGTCGATCCCCATTTTCGGAGAAACGACTTTGGGAGCGAATCTTACTTCCGCACCCCCAAAGACTTCGCCGTGGCCAAGATGCGCCACAACCGCTGTATGCAAGGACCAGATGGTAAGGCGCTCGCGCCGGGCGGTTTCAGAGGGATGCCCCACTGTGGGGACTAGCGGCAGGCGGCACTAGAGCTATGGGCAGGTGGGCGGGTGGTAGAGGGAGTAGGTCATGGCAAGCCAGTGGGTAGAATGGCGCTAGAGTTGGAGCCTCAAAGTACAGGGCGAAGGAACCCGCCTGGAGTGGTGCTCTACTGTCAGTTGTAGGTTCCGACAACGGTGCCAGTGCTCTGCCAGCCGCAGAAAGCCACCTGCTCTCCTACTAGTATCGCAAACCTCTTCTTAGGACATAGCCAAACAGCAACGACATCTCTAAAAAGAACCCCCACAAAAAATTGCTCACCACGTAGCTACTTACCATAGCTGGTCCCGCCATACGCTGCGCCGAGATCCAGCGGCATTTGCAGAAAAATTTTGCCAAAACGCAGAATGAAACGAAATCTATTGATGGTAGAAACGATAAAACGCCAACGCGTACGCATTACTGCATCGTGCAGGCGTGGGGCGGGAGAAAAGCGTTCGGTGTTTTCCGCGAGGGGCTGCCGGATCCGGAGTTGGCTAGGTGGGTCGTGCAGCCGCTCGACCTGAAACTGGACGCCACAGAAGTGGTAAACTGCTTCGCGGAACAAAGCTAGATTGAAAAATGAATGATCATCACCATCCAACGACCGGCCGCGCAGAGGATTGATTATTTGTGCACGCAGTAGATGATGAAAGCGCAGAACCCGAAAGTACTTCGTTTTTCGGGAACCCGAAAAAGTACTCCACCGACAGCAGTCGCCAGGGCGGCCTATCAGGGCTTCCCCGGCTTCAGGGCTGCTTTTTCGTTTTCTGCGGCGGAGGATGCACGGTAGGCGGTCCTGCAATTGAAAACTCGGAGAGCGGAACTGACGGTGACTGAGGATATATACGAGCGAATCGACCGATCTATCACCAGCACCGGATAGAGCATTTATCCCATTCCTCGGCGGTCGCTTTTTTACCGATATCGGTACCATTACCGGTGGAGATCACGCTGTATACTCAGATGTATCGATTCTAGGAAACAGCAGCGAGGCAAATCGCATGGGCCAGCCGAACGCGGAGGTTTCCTCGGGCGGTCAGCGACCGGCCGCTCCTCAGCAGCAGTCTGCTGACCGCAACAACGAGGAGGACCAGAGTTGGTATGAGGGCGAGAACGACTACCACGACGAGCGCGACGCGTCCGCTGCGCTGTATACCAACCTCGTGAACACACTCTCAAACCTCCCCCTGGACGAGCTGGGCCACCCGTGCCAATACCGGGATGACGGGACCTTCGTGTCCCCCGGCGAGTTCCCGGCGCACTCGGTGAGTTGGTGGGTGGGGGGGGAGCCGGAGGACCTCATGAGCGTGATGGTTAAGGCTGCAAAAAATGTGAGTTCGGCTTTAAATTTAGGGAATTGTCAGCGCGGCGGAACTGGATGCCATGACGAAGGGGCCCAGCTCACATTTCGATTTCGCTCCCTCGATTTAGGGAGGCCATGGAGGCTTGGACTCGAAGCAAA
>RXOD01006202.1:0-10970 GCA_005223375.1 Amoebophrya sp. AT5.2
TCGCCGGGAAGGGACTGGTCGACGAGGACGAAGCAGAGGGTGGCGCATCCTACGCAATACCCTGCATCATGGGAGCCATGGGAGCGATTGACGTGTACTCCTTCTTTTCTTTTGGTTCTTTTCCTTTCAACCCATTGCGCTTGCACTAAGAAAGTTCCGAGGTACAACAGAATGGTAGCCAAAATCGATCTGTTCAGAATCAATAGCTACATACAAAACGAATCGGCTTCTTCAGCATCATGGGTGGTGTTTTGCTGGAGTCGATGTACCTTCCGATCGACCAGCCTCTGCGCCTGTGGCTCGGCGGCGCGATCGCGCTCGGCTTCCCCGTCTCCCTTCTTGTGTCGCGGGTGGCCAAGCGCTGCGGGTTTCGCCAGGCGTTCATCGTGGAATCCATGGCCACGATTGCTTCGGGAGGTACCGCTATACCTGTAGTTTTCGGTCGATTTATTCGATTCTTTTTAAGACGCTCCTACGTCGGGAAGTAGACGAGACTTACATACTTTTTCGCTGCTCGACGATGATGTTCTTTCTCAAAAGCAATCCATCGGACACACACGACAGCGTGGCTCTCATACGGGATGATGATAGTGAGCAAGTCCACTGCGTTCAAGACGGCACCGCTTCTTTTCTGGACGGTGTACATTGCCTGCGTCACGAGTTGGTCCGTCATCGGCACGTCCATGTTGGGCCTCGTTCTCACCACCGTCGTCGCCATCGCCTTCGGCAAAAAACGCCCGGCAGTGACTTAACCTATGTAATCGAGGAGCAGCTCTGATGACGAATGATGACGGTCTCACTTCGTACTTTTTCACAACCGGACCATCAAATCTGCATCGGCCTTGGAGGGCATTCGATTCCAAGAATAGACTGCGGCGCCGTGGCGGTGATTGATTACCGTCGACCAGTCGGGGGAGCTGCCTTTGCCGTTCCTGCAGGCGTCTGAGACCCCGCATTTGGTGCGAGCATCAAGAGTGGTTCCTCCTCCCCGTCCTCAGGGTGGGGACGCGACAGCGCCGGGGGCAGTCAATCCATCGCGAACTATTTTTTCCAACAGCAGGAGGAGACGGGCGAACACGGAGCTACCGCTACCGGTTTTCATCTTCGCAGCGGAGTTTCGCCCGTCCGAGGAGTCCCGACGGATCCTCCTAGCAACACTGGTTGAAGGACCAACTCGGCAACGGCATCCGCCAATGCGATGTGCGCGGATTTTCGATACCCGCGCGGATTTTTCTGAGCTTTTTTTTGATTTGGAAAATTCGAGAAAGAGCACAGGTGGATTGTTTGATAGTTATTGCGCGACCGATCCTCGCTGGCAGCTGCATGCGCAAATAAAGAAAGTGGGTGCGCATCTGGGTTTTCCGCCGAGCTTCATTTTCGTATTCGCTGTTCGACAATGACGAAGACAATGGAAAACAAGAAACGCGAACTCCTTTTTCATGTTGTCGTCGCGAAACCATCCATTGATTTCAGCCCAGAATGACAAGGAAGTTTGAATTTTGTGCCGAGATTATACGAAGCCGGCTGCGCTACTAGGCAGTCGACGACTCGCACTCGCATACGCATTCAATAGCGCCAGGAAAGCGGGTCGCGAGCGCACAAGGGTGCTGCGCAACGGGATTGCGGGGGCAGTCAGCCGTGCGCCTTGCAAGCAGCGTGTTCCTCGTCAAAACGAAAAGAAACATCAAACATACCTCGAAGGCACCTAGCGTTTCAGGATCAGTGTTGGCGGAGTGGGGGAGAATATAGAGGAGCCAGCCACTGCGGTTGTTCTACTTGTTGCGTTTTGGAATCGGATTCTCTTTGGCTTCCGCTATAAGATCAATTCATGGATTTCCTTTTTCGCATTTTCTCCAAGTAGGAAGTGCAAGGAAGTGATGCGTGTTCGTTGGCCCCCAAGATGTAGTGGTGTTTCCTTTGGGCCCGAAATCGGCCTCGGCGAGAGACTCCGATAGCCGTTGTACCGCTGTTGAGCGGTCACAATTGGCACCCGACGCGCAGGAGTGTACCAGTCCGGGCTAGAGGGAGGCAGAGACAAACTCGGCTTGGGGAAGAGCAGCAGCCGCCGACTCGATTTGCGCATCTTCTCCGTTCTCAATTCGCACGAACTTCATTGGAGTTAGTCCTCGTCGTCGTTTCCGCATGTGCAGGAGCTGCAAAAGGTGAAAAGTGCGCCGGCGCCCGAAGCTGGACCGTCGTCAACGTCATGAAGTGGTGTCTGGCGGCAAGGGGCCTTGCTATCCAGGCGAGCCTGTCGGTGGCAAGGCTCGAGTCCGAACGCGGGTCAGACGCAGTGCAAGAACTCGCAGATTCAAGAATAGAAGAGCCAGAGCATCGACACGTACCTGAACAGAAGCAGCGCGGCAGCCTGCGAAAGCAAGAAAGCGCAGGTGTGCCTGCGGGCAAAGTCAAAAATCGATTTCGCGGTGGTCGCCACGTGGTGGAGAAGAAGCAGAGATCCTCGGGCGAGGGCGCCGAATACGGTGCAGACGGGGATATCGTCACAATGAGCACAACGGACAGCGAAGCCGGAGCAGGCGGAGGGTCGACGGCGGATTTGCAGCTTCCCTCGGAGGAGGTCGCGGCGGTTGGTGCAGAGGGGGATGCGTCGTTCCTCGAGGGGTGCTGCTCCGAAGGCGGAACGGAAACCGAAACAAGTACAGCACCCGCAGCGCCGTCATGGCTCGATCCCAGAACCCTAATACGGAACAGCATGAAAAACGTGGGAAAGGGCTTTGACATGCTTTGGAAACAATATCGCGAAAAGCATAAGAAAACCCCAAAAAAGATGGACGACCTCGCAAGAAAAGAGAAAAAAACTCGCAAAGAGATGAAGAAGCGAAAGCTACCCGCGGATCTGGCAGATTGGAGCGCAAAGCAAAACAAGAGTGACGAGGAGCTGGCGAAGCAGAAATTGAGCATTGATGAAGAGATAACGAAACTCCTCGGCGCCGCAGCCCCGGCCCTCTTCCTCACGTATGTCCCCCAATTCGTCACGGAAAGCAAGAATTTCAAATCGGGATCCAAGGGTCGCGCCTGGCTCGTGCGCGAGGTGCGCAAGGAATGGTTCGCCCAGCTGAAGCCGGGACAAGGTCTGATCGACCTGACTGCGGCAATGTTTCCAGCCCTCTTCATCGCAAAAGCGATGGAACTGGTTTCGATCTGCGAGCCGTTCGACGACGACGGGAACTTCGACCTGACTGACGATGAAGACTGCGCCTCGGAGCTGAAGCAGGACGGCGCGGCGCCGGAGGAGAAGTCGTTGCAGGCCACCGTGGAAGAAGTGCTGTCGGAAACTATCGGCAGCTCCTTTCTCGCGGATGACTTTAAGAAGCTCCGCAAGAAGATGGACGAGGAAAGAAAGAAGGAGGAAAGCCAGAGTGGTGACGACTCTTCCGCGAAGACGACCCACGAGAGTTAAGATCCCGAGGACTAAGATGAGGTGAACCCGACGAGAAAAAGGCCAGTGGGAAGATGAGGAGGTGGAGTCGTCTTTCAACGAATTCGTATTCGCAGACGAGTAACTGTGAATGCCAACGGAATTGTGAACGTGCGTGCTTTTCGTTTTTTCCTTTCCCAGTGAGTACTTTTTTCAGACTCAATCAATCAGAACAGCTGGTCGAAGTCGAAGAAATGCAAACCGCTGCGGGCGAGATTGCCGTCGGATGTAAATACGCGTGCTGTAGGTGAGGTCGTCTTGCCGATCGCCCTTGGCGTCAGATGTTCGGGGTACTAAAAAAGGATCGCGCACTGGGTACCGAGATCATATTTATAGGTTCACTACCCGCCGCGGGGGCGGCGCCCCCTGTTTTCGCCGAAAAAGTATCGCCCGTGCACCGCGGTTCGCACATTTGCAATTCACATTTTTTTTTTTCATTTCATTTCGGCTGTGCGCCCGTTAATGCAAAAAAGTGCCGGCTCGCTTTTCGAGAAGACTTGACACACGAAAGCGTCAATCAGAGACTGTTTCTGTTTACGCATACGTTGTAAAACTTTTTGCGAGGAGGGCGTTCAGTACTTTTATTGTAAGCTTACTCTTGCCCGCTCCTCGAGCTGGTATCTACCACTACGTACAGCGCTGTATTCTACGCACAGCCTTACTGGTACACGCACGCTTACAGTGTTACTGCGTACGGTACACTCTTGTTAGTGAAGATTGTACTGGTACACAATGAATACCAATACACTCTCAGTAGCTACTGAACAGTACTGGTTACACTCTTAGTGCAGCGTGAAGAGCCTTACTGCTACACCTACACTCTTACTGTCACCTGTGCACTCAAGTACTGTGCTGGTCTCTACCACTACGTACAGCTTCTACCACTACGTACTGGCTAGTAAATTGAAATATGGCGCCAGCCGCTTTCAATGGTGGTCGAAGCTCGGGCGCTGCGGTACTGCGCTGCTCCCGGATGGCTCCCGTTAGTACGTTCTCGCCGCTTGCGCGAGCGGTGCGCGTTGGCCACCACGTGGTGCCTCCGCTACTCCAACATCCAACGCCATCTCGAGGGGGCCCGTCTCCGTCTCCGGGGGGAGTAAAGCAAAAGCATGAGGTGGAGTGCCTTCAGCGCCGCAGCTTTTCGACCGGCAGCGGCGACGAGGTGATTCTCACGCCGCCCGGGTCGGTTCCTGCGACGTCGTCCTCGCTGTACACCGTCACCCTGAACCGACCCAAAAAACTGAACTCGCTGTCGCTGACCATGATCGAGCTGCTGCGCGAAATCTACGGGAACAAGATCCCGGCAGCAGCAGCAGCGCAATCGGTGACGGGCGGCGCTGTCGTTTGGTTGGAGGGCGCGGGAGACAAGGCGTTCTGTGCGGGCGGCGATGTGGCGGCGCTCGCCGCTGCTCTGCAAAAGGGCGACCGCACGGCGGGGGGCGAGTTCTTCAACAAGGAGTACAGCGTGGACTTCATGATAGCGGAGAAAAACCGAGATCACATCGTGTCCGTGAGCGTCTGGGACAAGATCGTGATGGGGGGCGGGGTGGGTCTCGGCTTCCACAACCCGATACGGCTGGTGACGCAAAAAACCATGTTCGCTATGCCGGAGACAAAAATAGGCCTGTTCCCCGACGTGGGGATGACGTGGGGGCTGTCCAGATTGCCGAACGCCGACCCGCTGGCAGTGGCAAGGTTCCTGGGGCTCTCAGGTATGTGCCATTGAAGTGTAGATTGGTAATGGTAAAGTACTTTCACAATAATCGAAAAATGTATAATTTTATTGAATGAAAATA
This sequence comes from Amoebophrya sp. AT5.2, assembly GCA_005223375.1. Lineage (NCBI taxonomy): Eukaryota > Dinophyceae > Syndiniales > Amoebophryaceae > Amoebophrya > Amoebophrya sp. AT5.2. The sequence continues at coordinate 5,236 of RXOD01006202.1, forward strand.
AATCGTCCTCGCGAAACAACGAAGCTGAAGCGCGAGCATCCCCTCGAGCTGTTCTTTTTCTTTTGATTCTTTGTTTGAGGTACCACTGGCTTTCGGCGATAATGTACAGAGAAAATGGTTTATGCACTACAGGTTTTCGACTGAATGCGGCCGATTGCATTGCATTCGGGGTTGGAACGCACTTCGTAAAGCAGGAGGACCTCCCGGCGGTGAAACAGCATCTGAGCACCATTTCCGGCGAAGTCACACCGGCGACGGTTGCAGCGCATCTGGCAGCGTCGCCTGCTGTCTTGGGGCCAAGGTACTTAAAGTATTTTTTCATGCTGGAAAAAGCTCCTCCTCCTGCGCCGTCGCGTTGCTGGGTTTTTCTCCGCTACATGGGATTCGCATGTATGTTCGGGCATTTCTGGACGCTTTTCGTTCGGATATCGATCTCCGTGTCTGTTTATAGGCTTGCTTCTCTCTCGGCTGCTGTTCATAGGATTTTCACATATCGATCAGTGCTTCGCTTCCCCTCGAGCCTGGCCTCTCCGCGGCCGACTGCGACACCATCTCGCGGTGTTTCGGGGCCTCTGTGAGCTCTGTGGCGGAGGTTTTGGAGCGGCTGGCGGGCGAGCGGGAGAACGTTTCGTTCGCTCGGAAGGTCGCCGAGACGCTCGGCGAGATGTCCCCGCTGTCGCTGCGCGTGTCCTGGGAGGCGATCGAGGCACACCGGGCGGTAGGGGTGACGCTGCGGGAGGCGCTGAAAATGGAGTACCGCATGGCGATGCACTGCCTGCGCCCGCAGCCGGAGGCGGACTTCGCGGAGGGAGTCACGGCCCTGCTGCTGGAGAAGAGAAAGGCGAAGTGGGCCCACGGGGGCGTGCAGGACGTGGCGGAAGACCTGGTCCAGAGCTACTTCGCGCCCGTGGACGGCGTGGCGGAACTCGGGCCGTGGGCGAAGGATCTAGACATTTGAGGCGGAGGAGGAGGCGGATCTACACGTTCGGGCGAACGCGATCGGGCCGACTGCGACGAAAAGGCTCCGGAGGGAGAGGCGGCTGATCCCGAGACCCCCGCGAGAAGGACGGAACACGACACACGGTGTTGTAAGTTTTTCTGTAAATAAAAATAATCCACATTGTATGATTTTTTGTAGCTTCTGCTTTAAAGAAGTGGTGCTAGCACGAGCAGGATAACCACAATAATTCCATTTTCGCATCCGCCACGCGCTGGTAGGATCTCCACAGTGACGGAGGGGAGACGAAGTGGCGGAACCGACGTGGCGCATCAGCTGTGGATGAGGGTAGAGAAAAGCACGACTGGGGCATACCGCTTCGTGATGCAACGCGAATTGCGCAAACAAGCCCAAGAATGTGACAATCCTTTCCGCGTTCCTTGTTTTTATGAAGGATGTGGCTTAGCCATATTCTACCGTGGGGAGTGGAGAATTTTCGTGGAACGCATGGATCACGTTTACTCGACTCGGTCTTGCTCTCGGTTGATGAACAATCAGTCGCATCGGTCTCCAGATCAATCACGTGGCTCCACCACCATCAGAAGTAGAGGGACTTCGCAAATGTACGTCCTCAGCTTTTCAACACCGCCCCGCAACCCTTTCGCACCCTGGCAAATTTGTGCTCTAACCACGATTACGCAGCGGTTTCCATAGGTGACCCGGGACATACATTTGATTTTCGAGGGTAATGGGTAGAAGTTTGTATGTTCAAGAGTTCAAATTCAAAAACACCCTCGCGGGCTTGAATCAGCTGTTTCTTTTACTTTTTTCGCGATTGCCACTATCGCAAGACAGGGTAGACCCAGCGCCTGCCTCTTTCTCACCACTATCTGAACGAGACTACCTGAGAGCAAGACTATCGGACGACTACGACCTATACTTTTTGGTAAAGTAGAAGCAAAATGTTGCATCAGCCCGTTGGGCAGAAAAGGCTGACGAACATCGCGATCGTGCGGTTGCGGAGCCATGGTTGCAAGTTCGAGATCGCCTGCTACAAGAACAAGGTGGGGAACTGGCGCGACGGGCTAGAGCGGGACATCGACGAAGTGCTCACCACGACGCAGGTTTTTTCCAACGTCTCCCAGGGCGTGTTCGCGAAGCAGGAGGACCTAAAGAAGGCCTTCGGAAACCTATCCGAGCTGGAAATTTGCAAGAAAATCCTGGACAAGGGAGAGTTCCAGGTACTTTCTTCTTCATGAACTTGTTTTAACTTTAAGCGTTCTATTGCCAGGCTTGGCGGGGTGATGAATCCCCCGAGATGACGAGCTGAACGAAGTTCGTTGTAGCAGATGGTGTGCCGCAGCCGCGCGTTCTTTCACGTACAAACAACTTTTTTCAAAAACAAAAACTTTGCTTTTGACAGGTGAGCGACAAGGAGCGCGCCAACGCTCTGGACTCAATGTACAAAGAAACGTACACTATGATCACGCGGCGCTGTGTAAATCCGGAGACGAGGAGACCACTCACCATGGGGATGGCTGAGGCGGCGGTCAAGCAGAGCGGATATGTGATGAAACCGAACCTCCCAATCAAGCGACAAGCACTGAAGGCGATCGAGTGCATCATCCAGAAACTGCCGCATTTGGTCGCTAAGGCGCAAATGAGACTATGTACCAATCCATCAATCAACATTTATTCGTTTTCGCGTGCATTGGCGGCGTCGGTGGTGGACAACGAGGACGAACAAAACGAAAAACTGTTCTATCGAAGATGACAGATGAAGTATTTATGCAGTTTGGATTGCATGGATGGACCCCGAGTATAAAAAAATCTATTTTCTTTTTCATCACCAGGTGCCCGCTGCCTTGGCTCTGCCGCCGCCGAGACTCGGGCGCTGATCGAGCGGATATGTCGCGGGACGGCGCAGATCGAATCTGAAAAGCTCGTGGAGAGCGCGGAGTACATGGAGATTGTGTTTCAGTGCGACCCCTTTTTCTTTCGCGAGCTGGACAAGGTGGTCGAGGTCCGCGTTTTGGACGCCACCGTGATTCGCGAGGGCGACACGAACCTCGACGATGAGCTCGGACGGTACGTGGACGAGGACCTGGACGAGGACCATTTGGAGGACAACAACCTCCTGGTGGACAACAACAGCGGCACCGTGTGCCCGCTGACCCGGGACAAGCTGCAGAACTACCGCCCGGGACAGGTGTTCCACCCGGATCAGGTGGGGGGAGGTGATGAGGCGAGTGCAGCATCCTCATTATCGGCCTCAGCGAGACCGGGAGCGAGTACTGGTGCCGGCGTGAGTCCGATGCAGCAGAGTGGGTCTGGATTCGTCGTTGATTTCCGCAGTCCGCCGAGCAAGAGCACCGACAGCTACCACTTCGTAGGCGGCACGCCCCAGTCGCACCAAGACTGGCTCGTGATACCGGAGGGTGGCAGCACGGGAGCGGGCGGCGCGACCGCATCAAGTCCGCGCGGAGGCGGGGAGAGTGGGGCCGCCGCTGGCGCTGGGCAACAGCTACCGGGTGGCGCGGCGCTGTCGTGCACAACTTGTGGCGCGTTCGAGGACGAGACTCTGCGGGCGCACATGAAAAGCGATTGGCATCAGGAGAATGTAAAGAGAAAGTGCGGCGGAAAACCTGTATTTTCCTTCCCGGACTACAAAGAATATCTCCTGGACATGGAGTTTGTGAACGAGCGCATGGGCGGGAAAGAGAAGAGGGGCAAAAAGAACCGAAAATGACGGAGAAACTCTTCTTTCAACTGTGTGCGACGTGCACGCGCACGTCTAGCGAACTTGAGAAAATAGCGACTGAGGTAATGAAAATCAACGAGGAAACCCACCCGAAATAAAGAAGTACTGCGGTTCATCCGAGCATTGGGCGCGCAGCGGTGAGACTGCTTTGTTCATGCGTTGTGCTTTGTCGGCCGATACATCCCTATCCTTTGAGATCATAAGGGTGGATCACAAGCAATGTCACCTCTCCACGAGGAGGTCCTCCGTGTTTTCGTCCCTGGGAAAGTTTGTGGGGGTGCGCGAAGAGGCGGTGGCATCTGAGAAGATCCGAATCTTTCCAGATCCTTATTAATTGATTTGATTTTGAGGCCCCGTGTTTTTAGCCGATCAGGCCTCAACTGAAGACTTGGCATGGCTGATGAGCGAACAAAACAGAGGGCAAGCTAAACCGCGGACGCGGTGTGATCATGTTGACAAGGCAAACTAGCGGCTTTCCTGAACAAACTCGACCGCGACAGCGTTTTCTATCCTCTTAAGCGTATAGACTCGTAGCCAAAGCCATACAAGTCCAGAGCGTGTTATTACTTCCTTGATTGCATTTGCAAAAATCATTGAAACGCAAGAAAGTGCGAGTACGAGTACACCATCATCTCACCCATTGTTTGTTTTGATCATTATCGAACCGCGATTCATCTACTATACTTACATCATCGTTACCGAAGATTCGACTCACTGCGGCGGAATGACGGTGACGACTCCCAGCATAACCACGCCGAATTTTGCGACAGGTGGTTCCGCGCCTTCGAGCGGATTTCGTTCGAATATGGCGCCTCAGGCTCTGAACTTCCAAGCTGCGCCAGCGCCGGCGCCGTTATTTGTTGGCGCGACCATTTCGGGAACCAACGCAAATAACCAAGCGTTTGATCATCAGAAGACCAGCGGCGTCCAATCTTCATCAAGGCAACTGCAGCGACAGCCAAGCGGCGACCAGCAGTTTCAGACGCCCAATATTCGGCCGGCCCCGGCGGCGCGCCAGTTCTGTGGAAGTGCAGCTTTTTCAGCTTCGCGCGGCGAGGCAGCCGCGTTTGCATCCGGTGGGCCGCGGTCCTTCGCGTCCGGCGCGCCGCCGCCTGGAGCCGTTCAGTCAACAGGTGGCGTTTTCCACCGGCCGCCGGGCGGCTCCCCGTTCGTGCCGCCCCGGGCCACCGGAGGTTCTTTTTGCGTGTCGGCTCCTGCAGCTTCGGATTCGGTGTCTAACAAGCGACCACTGCCACCGTCGCAGTCCTCTTCGCCCGAGCACCACGCTGGAGAGCGTCGCGACGGAGCACTGTCTAGCTGCTCACCGCCAAAAACAAAGGCTGGCAGCGAGCGTGCAGACGCACGCACTGCGCAGCTCGCCCGCGTGTGCCGGAAGCTTCTGCTCGCAGCGCCGGGCGCCTCGCCGGAGAAGGCGAACGAGATCGCGCAGTCTTTGTGGGCAGATGATAGCGCACCGGCCGACCGCGTCGGCTTCTCTGCGAACCGATTGAGCGGGCAGCACGCGCCGGTGCAGCCACGAACGCATTTCACGTACGCTAGAAAGTACTCAAAGGGGCTTTATCGGAAGTTCGGAAGCTACCGCTTTCTCTCTGTGTGGGTGCGGCGCCAGGCGGGGAAGGGCGTGCTGCAGCGCAAGGACGTGTGTCCGGAGTGGCTGGAGAGTATGGACTTCAACGGTTGGCACTACGAATTGCTGTGCGCGAGCAGCAAAGAGGGAAGCGGGCGCAGCCAGCTTTTTCAGGATTTGGAAAAGACAAAGATAGAGGCCGCAGCGATGGAGGACGACGAGAGTGAAGACGAAATGGAAGAGGACGATCCTATCCTGGAGCATGTCCACGCGACCACTGGTTTGGATCGGAAGAAGCAAGAAGGTGCCGGAAAGACGGCGCTGCGCAGCGATATGGCGATGCGAGACCACTTAGAGGCGAAGGATTTTCACGTGCTCGTGTACTTCGCGGTTCGCGACAATCACCAAGTCGAAGTCGCTGATATTAATCGGCGGCCGGCGCCTGGGCC
>RXOD01006203.1:0-10969 GCA_005223375.1 Amoebophrya sp. AT5.2
TCCGCGACCCACCGCGAAATGTATGGACCCATTTTGGCCCACTTTTCGTTGCCCCGCCCCCGACTAGATTCCTTAAACGTTGCAACTTAGGTGGGAAGACCCACTTTGTTAGTGGCGTGGTGCGGTAAAACCCACCTAAATTTCAACCCCGGCCGGAGACTCCGACTCCGAGAGCCGCCGCGCTCTGGCCTGGCAACAAGTATACATTCGCGAATACAAACATCATCCTCATCGTGGGTGTTCTCATATCAATGAACGAATCAATAAACCCATCGGATTTCTTGTTTTTGCTCTGAGTCTGATTCGTCATAAATCATACAGTGAGTTACTCAATCAAATCAAGTATACATGTTGAGAGAGTCTGTCTCTGAAGCGATTCCATTTTTATGATTGTGGAGGTGAAGATTCTTTCTCCTGATAATATACAAACTAAGCGATAGCGACAATACCACGTATGGACTATGGCGGAACTATGCTTTGGGCTTGGCCTAACCACGGTTGGAGGAACTCGCTGGCACCACCAACACCTACACTGATTTCGAGACTGTCTACTTATCTCCGCCGTCTCATGGAGTGCATGTATTTGGCGTTTTGCTTTGGTGTCCATTTATTTTTAGAGTAGCATAGCAGGGCAACTTTAAAGTGATGTACTTGCACATATTGACTTCGGTTGCAGCCTCTTGCATTGAGTCCGCGAGCTGTCATGCTCTCGCCAGCTGTTTGTCTGCTCCCCATTTGTGATATTCATATTCATAAATATTGTCGGTGGCGGTGGCTGAACTAAGATAAGATGTTTTTGGACCTGGACGCGGACGCCGGATGTTTACTAAGTGTCGCGTTGTGAAGATTGTGAACCCGCGACTTTCTTAGACTTTACCTTTAGCCGGTTGAGCTGGCCACACCTTTCCGATTTTCTCACCTGATTCCCGCTCGATGCCTTGCCGGCGCAGCCTGGCGACGAGGTCTGCGGTGGAAGAACGATCCAGACCGACGTCGTTGATGAGGCGGACTTCCATTACATCTCCTTCGTGGAATTCGATGTCTACGACCACTGGCGGCTCCTCCGCGGTCGCCGGATTCGCGGCACCACCTCCCGCTGCGCCACGCCTTATCATCTTGTTCGAAGATGAAACCGAGGTAGCGACCGAGGTTTTGCTGCTTTGGGCCGCGCCACCAGTCGTGGCAGCCGCGTCGGTCGGAGGGGGCGGGCACCAACCGCGACGCATCAAGATCTCCAAATCCTCCGCCGAAAACAACTCGGCATGGACCTGGTAGTACTCGACGAACTTCTCCTTCGTGACGATACCCGTCCGGTCGTCGGCGGCATCGAAAGTGCGGAGGAACTCTTGCACTACCGCGTGGGCCGAAAGAGTATCACTCAACACGCGGGGGTCCTGTTTCGGATGGAGGCACCTTTTTAGATCCTCCAACCGCAGGCCCACCAGGCGTTTCTGCCCATGATCCCCACTAGAGCGAGTGCTTTTGGCTTTTTGGTGCGCAGCGGCGGACGACCATTTCTGAGGGGCGCCTTCCTCCTGCACCACGACGTAGCCGACCGCCTCCCCGAGGCTTTCGAAGCAGGCTTCGACCAACTCCCGCTGCGCCGGGAGCAGCTGCGGCCGCAACGCTAGGACGAAGCCCTCGTAGTCCACGTGTTCCTCGGCAAATCCGTCGCCCTGCTCCCCGCTCTGGTCCCGCCGCTTGCCCACGCTGAACGCCCGCAGCACGGTAGCGAGGTCGGATGACGAGAACTCACTCACGGGGAAGAGCTGGCGCAGCGTGCTCTGGGCCAGCGCTCGCGGGATGGAGAGAAGGAAGTCAGGATCGTCCGCACGGAACAGCCTCGAAAGGTTCGCGTATTCCAGAACCGGCGGTGTGCCGGAGGGGTTCCTCCGCAGGATGTAGCTCCGCAGGCGACCCAGCAGGTTGCGCACGTTGAGCGGCAGCCGCGCCAGTGTATCGCCGACGCCCGTGGTCGAAGTAGCGGCATTAGTACGACCAAGTGGCGCACCGGCGCCCGTGCCCCGTTGCGGTGCAGCGAACTGGTGGCGCGGCGGCTCTCCTGCTCGTCGTGCGGGTGCGCCGGTATTTTGTTGCGCCAAGTTGTGTTCGTGCCGACCACGAACCAGGTGGTCCGCGGTGTGCCACTGTTGCGGGGTTTTTTGTTCTTTCGGTTCGCCTACGTTCCAGCCGTGCTTCCTGCCGCCAGTCTGCCAGTGCGGAAATGTGCCCAGCGGCTCCTTCGCCGGCGGATGCCCGGGAAGGTGCGCAATGCCGAAGTGTCCGGCGTCGGGCCGACTGTAGCTGTCCTTGAACCGCGCGTCCTCAGCGACAAGGTCCGGGTAGTTCTTTCGGAACAAGTTCCCGTGTGCCGCGCGCGCCTGGTTCTCGCGAAAGGCCTCGTTGGTCGCGCGGTACTCATCTGCGGCGCGACGTTGTTTACTAGCCAAAGTACTGTCCACCGCGGCCTGTTGTCCGCCGAGGCCTCGTCCGGCGTGAGAATTTGAAGGCGCGGCGCCTGTGTCGATAGAGTGGCGAGCTCCGTCGCGTATTGCGGCTTGGTCTTTCACGTTCACACCAGCGAGGGCGCCGTGCAGTGGGTAGGGCTTGTCGTGCGCAGGATGGGAACTTGATGTCAACCGGCGACGCGCGAGCGCAGTGTCAGAAGGAGCAGGAGCTGTTCCAGTGTCGGCTCCTCGTTCTCCGCCCGGCAACGCCCCGGGGCCGCCCCCGAACGCAGCGCCGCGCGTGCTAAACGCACGCCGTGCATATTTCGCCGGACTGCCACTGCCCGAGGACGCCATCGGGTCCAGTACTAATTGTGCTTCCCGAACGAACACCTCGTTGCCCAGCAGGTGGTCTCGCGGCGCGGCGGCCACAATGCCCGCGACGTTGGAGCCTCGCACGTGTCGCAGGTGGTGATCCACGCCCTCCTGCCGCAGCTCGGCGTTGTCCTCAGACGATTCAGCGTCTTCTTCATCTTCCCCGCGACGAGGACCGCCTTCCTTCGATCGGTGCTGTATTGCGTCGGGCATGTCCGCGGAGACGGAAAAGTGCCTCCGTCCCCGCTCCCCCCCGTGGCAGCCGGGGATGTAGTCGGCGTTTCGCGTCCGCTGCCCGAACATCATCGCGTCTGGGTCTATTCCAGCACCCGCCACGATCTTGTCATAGTTCTCGTCGCTGCCGCCCGTCGCTCGCTGCGCGCCCTTGTGCGGGCCGAGGAAGTCGTTGTGGGGAGGGCCGTCCTGGTGTGCGAAGATTTCGAACCCGTGGTCGAGGTGGCGATGGATCGGGTGTCCCCGGTTTTGGGCCGCGGAGAGGTTCGACCGTCGTGCGGCCTCGGCGTCCCGCAGCTGCACGCCCGCTGGAGGCGGCGACTCTGGCGGATACTTGTTTTCGGAACTTCTAATACCGCCTCCCGATGCCGAATATTCGTTCGCGTTCATCTCGTCCCTCTCGTCGCGCTCCTGCCCGAATTCCACATACGCCACTTGGTCCACCATCGCCGCCGCGGCACCTCCCCGGAAGTGCTTGCGTCCGCCCCGAAAGTGCTTCCGCTCGTCGTCGTCCGCGGCCGGCGCGCCGTCGAAATGGATGTGGTCCCGGTTGGCGGCGAGGTTCGTTCCGTAGTGGCGGTGCTCAGCGTGGCCGTCGAGGGCGCGGGACGTTGTCGCGGCCTCGTACTGGTCGTTGAAGTGGTCTCGTCCTGCGGAGGAGAAGTGCCTTCGGTTTTTGTTCACCGGCGCGGCAGCGTCTCGCTCCATGGCCTCGTCGCCCCACGGATCCAGAATCGGGTTTTTGTACTTCGGCGGTCGGCTGCACGCGGCCTCGCCATCGCCGGATAGTACGACGCCGGCAGTCGGAGGCCCGGCGGCGGCCGCGGAGTGCCAGTTCGGGTCCACGCCGCGTTTTATCCTCCGGTGCGCAACATCGTGGGCCTTCTTTTGGCAGATCCCGTGCCCGCGCTGCTCAATCTGGAGCTGCTGCTGCCTGCGCCGGTCCGTTTCCTCCTCGGCAAGAGCGACCTGCGACGCGCGCTGCCGCAGGTGCTCCCGTCGCGCCTCTTCCACCTCGGAAAATCGGTGTCCCGGCTGCAGGCACGCCGCGACGCGGTCCGAGGAGTAGTAGATGTCGTGGTGCAATTCGTGCACCTCCTGCAGCGCCTCGATGGCGTCCTGTCATGAAACGATGAAATGTAAATTGATACGGAATTTCTTGGTTCGAACTAAGAGCACTCTTAATCACTTTCATTACAATCTGTGTGCGTGACTGCTACGTGGTTGCATTTGTCTTTTTTCATAAACTTGAAGCATAAGTTGTACTCTTTCCTGCTGCGAGGGATGCGTTCTCCGGTTCGCGTCGTATGAATTTCCGATCTTCCTGACGCGATGAGGACCCAGGGGGGGCTGGTGAGTGCCCGCAGCAACGCCCTGCTTAGCCAGATAGGCCATCTCCAGGAATGAATCAATCGCGATTTGATGCTGATCGTGCGTGGTTGGTCGGTCTCGGTGGATCAACGCAAGCACTACGAAGTACATTCATAAATCATTGATCGGTGTTGTGGATGTCGTTGAAGTTGATACAGACAGCTAAGTAATTTCGGACGCGAGCAGGTCGACAAATAATGATCCCAATGATCATATATCTTTTCACTTTACGGATCTGGTCCCCGTAGATAGTACGCCCTGACGACGACCACGAGTTCGAGGCAACAACTCTAGGTGGATACTACTTTTACAAGTTGATCTTGACGATTGGATTGGTCGTGCGGAAGTTACAATTGCTTCTGCTTGCGCCTTCGTCTCGTCAGTTTGTTCCACCCGATCATTTATATACTTAATTTCGAGGTTGCACCTGCACGACCAGCACGAGCCCGCACGAGGACGATACAACGTCAACAACGGCACATGATCCATCTTCTGGTGCCACGACGAGGACTCCCCTACCACGATCAAAGCACGAGCCAGCAAGGTCGGATGCGGACCGAGAACCAACAAACTATCACGGTTCGACTCGCCTCCCTTGTACCCGCAGACAGCTAGCTTTAATTTGCACTGACTCGTTGTTTTTGGACCATCAGAGACGTGAACATCGAGTTCGAGGTCGTTTCTCTGATCTTTCTCGATGCTCGGATGGATGCTGATCTTGCTCGATGATAATGATGATCTTTCTGGCCGGTCCTGCTGCTCTTCAAGGGCGGAAGCAATCGCTCTACCAGTTCTTGATGATTTTGCGCGCTTACGCTTACCTGCTTCGAGAACAAGGAAGCCAAAGCCGAACGGCCAAGTCTGCTGTTTCTTTTTGCCCTAGCAAGTTCCATGTCAGGCACAGCACCATGAATGATGTGATCGATCATGTACCAATAGCAAAATAAAGGCAGGCGTCTGGGTGTGGGTCCGTAGATGTTCAGATTGTACAATATGGCACACTGCGTGCCGAGCAGCCAAGGAGAGAGCCGTCGACATTCCAATGCAAGCTATATGAAAAAAATGAATGCTTTTCATTGTTGCGCACCGCGATTTGCGCTCTCTTCCGGCTTCGAGTACCATTACAGGGCAGACGCAGGAGAAGCAATATTTAGGACGGAGTACAACGAAAATCTAAAACAAGCTGCAACACTCTGCCCTGCATGATCTGAAAGAATCGGTGCACCCCAACTCGCGGCTACTTTAATTTCACAATACTTGTATACGAACAGCTAGAGCTACGTCCGCCTCAACTTCTTCATTTATACCTGCAAGTACCTCCTACGCTCTTTATAGTTCTAGTTTGCGTTCACCTCGTTTCTTCTTGCGGAAGATATTAAGTTTTGACCACTTGTTCTTGATGTTGGTCCTTTTTTGTATCATCTTGCGCCTAGCTATAGGTATAGGAATAGCCAAGCCTAATCCTAAAGCCTTACTCAGCCTGCGTTTCTGCTTCATCCAGTGCTTCTTGTTTCGCGGCGAATTTCAGGAAGATCTGTTCAATCGTTGGCTCCCCGATCATGAAATCGTCGACGCAGGCCAGCGGGTCCGCCTGGCACCATGCGAAGAGTTTTGCCAGCTCCAAGTTGGCACGGTCCACCCCAAAAACCACACGAAACCGCGCGTTCGAAAACGCGTGCTGCTCCAGAGCAAACAACTTCTTCCCGCGCTTCCCCTTATCGTTGTAGAGCGCACTGGCGATCGACTCAGACACCCGATCCACTTTGTCCTGCAGTGTGGGCGCTTCTCCACCATCTTGCGCTTTGCCATTGTCGGCAGCTGCTCCCGCTCGGAAGCAGCAATACAAATCCAGCTGGCACATGCCCCCGTGCACCTGCTTGATTCGGCTGGTGGTTCCGAAGCACTGCAGTTCGCCCCCCACCATGATGCAAACGCGGCTGCAGACGGCCTCTACCTCGGTCATGGAGTGCGACGTTGTGATGATCGTCTGTCCCTTCGGCCGGTTCTGCATTTTCTTCCACAGGAGCCGTTGCGAAACGATGTCCACGCCCGCGGAGAGCTCGTCGAGGAGCAGAATTTCGGGGTTCGTCACCAGCGTGATGGCAAACGAGAGCCGACGCATCATGCCGCCGGAGTACTCGCCGACGGGGCGTGGGTTCTTTGGGTCGAGACCAACGTCGCGCAGGACCTCCTCGATGAATGCCTGTTTTACAGTACTACCCCCTTCCTGTTGCTCCCCGTTTACGACGAGGTAGAGTTCCATGTGCTGCTGGGCGTTGGCGTAGGGGAAAAGGTGGTGGTCGAACTGGGGCACGATGCCCATCTTCGCGTAGGCTTTCGAAAACCCGTTCCGCAGCACGTCCTCCCCGAGCACGGTGATGTCGCCACCGGTGGGCGGCCCCGTGTCGGCGTAGTTGCCAGAAAGCATCGTGAACATGGTCGACTTGCCCGCTCCGTTCGGGCCCAGAAGTCCGAAGCACTCCCCGCGCTGCACGCCAAACGTGACGCCATTCAGAGCCCACTTCTCCTTGCCGTTCGCGTCTTTGAAGCACTTTGTGATGCGCTTCGCGGTGAGGTCGTCCGTTTGTTCGTGCAGCCCTCCACCTCCCGGGAGGTTGCCAAGTAGGACGCGCGCCTCCTCCGCGACAACGTCCGCGTCGCGACCGTCGCCAGCCTCGACGTCGGCCGCGACGTTCCTTCCTCGAACCTCCCGCTTGTTCGCGACGAGGAGGCCCTGTTTCTCCTGTTCTCCAACATCTTCGGAGGTGTCGACAACTTCATCCTGCGCAACAGCGGACGTTTTTCCCCCCCCGGCTTTCTTCCCTGTGGTCCTGCAGATCAGCAGCAATGCCCAGAGGAGCAGGCGGAGCCCGAATCCCCCCAGGAAGGCCGCCCACACCGACCAGTGCCAGGTTTGCACCACATCCGTCCCACTCTCCCACGAGGGGTGCCGGATGGCCCCGATTAGCTTCGCCTCGCGGTTCTCCCAGAGGCCCTCGAGCCTCCCCACGCTTTTCTTTTGGATCTTAATCACCTCCTCGACCGGCGTCAGCTCGTCGAGCAATTCAGCCAAATGGTCCGGCAGCCGCCCACCCCAAAACAAAGCAACATCCGCAGATGTTCCGTGCTTTTGGAGATTTTCATCCTCCTCGTCTTGGTGGTTGAGCGCCTCCGTAACGCGGTCCTGCGTCCCCTCTTTATTCGGCTCCGACACAACCTGCAGCGCCTCCACGCCTGCCCGCAACTCCGCTTTCAAGGGAAGTTTTACGGTCAATTTCGATTTTTTCTTCTTGCCGTCAGCATCTTCTCCTTGCTCCTGCTGTCCTTCTGATTCTTCCGCAAGCGCAACTACTTTGTCGAAGGCATCGTCTAGGTCGAGAGCTTCGGCTTCCTTTTTGACCCTGTCCTTATCCCAGCCTTCGGGCCACTGCTCGACCTGGTCCAGGTTTTCGTCCTTCTTGCCCTTCACCAGGTCGTCGAGGTACTTTTTCGCGAGCTGTCGTGCTTCTTCCACGTCATCGGGCCCTCCAGCCTCACTGCCGCCATTCTCTCCACCTCGTCCGCGACGACTGGCCACCATTCGTCCCAGGTCTATCTCCTTCCACAGCACTCCTTTTTGTCGTTCCGCGTAGTACGTCTGCAAGTACACGACTAGGTTGCGCATTCGCACCGAATGCGCATACACGGATGCCATCGCCGCGTTCGGGAGCAAAATCGGGAATACGCCGCGCGCCAACACAATCCACGGCTTCGGGACAAACATCTGGAAAACGAGGGGAACGTTGCGGGGGTACAGCCCAAACTGCTCCAGCATGGTGAGCTCAGTCAGTCGCTCATCCTCCTGCATGGGATGCTCCTCTAGCCCGTCCGGCTTCGGCCCCGAGTCGGGGTAGTTCCGGAATATGAGAATCGGGACCACAAGGGAGAGGACTAGAAAAACCGTCTGCGCCGCGCCCGGAGCCTCGGAAAGAAGGACGCCTATAATTGATAGAGAATGAAGATAGATTCGCATGCATTTCATTCTTTTTTATGACATCTTCATGCGTGGGGTCGTATTGCCTTTGCCTTCGCCAGCGTCGCAAGCCCTACTCATATTCGGTCTCAGTGAGGAGCGCTGATCGTTGTCTGTGACCACGCCTGTGTTTGTGGGTTCATCAGACAAGAAGATTCGCGGCAAATCTCGACCCCATAAAGAAGGAACGGCCACGGTAAAGCAACTACAGCGCACCTGCACGGCGATCTTGAGGTTTGGCATTGTGGTTACGTAAGTCTTAGAAGTAAAGCTAAGTCACCAGTTGCTACAAAAATCATTCAAGTGTAAAAAGTGAGTACCGAAGAGGATGACGTCCATCGCGTACACGAGTGCGACGACCCACAGCGTGCTGCTCATCCCGAGGGTCGCGACGTTCCACGGAGGTGCAATCGCCTGCTCCGCTGCCGCAAACCCGGCCAGCATCACGAATAGCGCCGGCAGCAGGTAGAAGAGAACGGTTCCGAGCAGGTACGCCGTGCGGCTGACCCCGTGGATCATCAGGTGCGCAAGCCGTCCCATGTCCCGCTCCTCCCGTAGCCGCCCGGCCAGCGCAAACTGCCCAGCGCCGATCATGCCGAGGAAGAGGAAGAAATCGCACGCCAGATCGCCCGACGCCACGAAAATCACGTTGGAGGTGTTCGGAGTGCGCCAGCAAAACACCCACAGGATGGCGGTGGTGAGCAGGCACGGCAGCAGAACCGAAAACAACTCCGACTGGAGGCGAAACCGGAAAACGGCGCCAACCTGGCGGCAGAAGCAAAAGGCGCGACCGGGATTTGATTTATCGTCGTGTGCGGCCGCACCTTCAAATGCGGTTGATGTGTTCTTGCTCGCTTTCTTTTTAAGGAGAGCCAGAGCCTGAGCCTCCTTCTGTTCCTTCGACGCAGCTGTGTGCTCGTCGAGACGCTCCGATACAGAACTTTGGCGCTGCGCCTTCATGTGGTCCGACATTCGGCTGACCGTTCGCGCCGTTGCGATCTCTTCCGGGTCGCCCTCTTCGCCAACCTTTTGGAAGACCTCCTCCAACGTCGTCTTTTCCACCGTCACACGGCAATCCAGCTTGTATTTCGTCAAAACACTTTCGTCCTCGAACGCGCGCAGCATGTCTGGCAGCTTTCCCGCATGATCGAACGGCACGAGGCACTGCAGCACCCGACCCGGCGCGTCGGACTTCGTGTAGCGCTGCTCTAGGAACTCGCGGCCCAGCTGCAACGGCTCCCCGAGAAATTTGCACAGCAGCAAGTCGCGCGCGGCGGCAAACAACAGGTCGGCACGGGTCTCTGTGGTAGAATCTTCATCTTTCGCCACTTCGTGTTCGTCTAGCTGCAAGGTGACCCAAAAGCCCGCGCCGAATTCGTCCTTCATCTGGGCGCTCGTCCCGCTGGCCACCACTTTGCCCCCCGCGAGGATCACTTTTTCTTCCGCGAGCATGTCCGCCTCTTCCAAGTAGTGCGTGGAGAACACGCACCCCCGATTCTCCTGGCGGCACACCTCGTCCAAAAGCAGCCAGAAGTCCCGCCGCGCTTGCGGATCCAGCCCGGAGGTAGGCTCGTCGAGCAGGATGAGGGAGTCCCTCGACTGCAGCAGGGCGCACAGCGTCCACATCCGCCGTTTCTGGCCGCCGGAGAGCCGCTCGCACTTGGTGTCGAGCTTCTCCTCCAGGCCGAGTTTCCGCGTGTAGTCCAGCAGCCGCCGCTCTTCCTCCTCAGGCGACAGGCGTTCATCGTCCACCCGAAGCTCCACGAAGAACTCCAAGTGCTCCCGCAGCGTGTACCCCTTCCACATCGGGTTCTGCTGTGGACAGAACGCCAAACACTTCCGCACCTCCCCGGGCTCGGTCGATACGGACTTGCCGTTCACGAACGCGTCGCCCGCCGTTGGCGGACTCAGAGCCGTGATCTGCCGCATCAGGGTGGTCTTGCCCGCGCCGTTGTGGCCCAGGAGCGCAAAAATCTGCCCCTTCTGCACGTCAAAGCTGACGTCGGTGTTCACGAACTTTTTCCCGTCGTACGCCTTCGACAAATTCCGCACCTCCAACGCCAGCTGCTTCTTTTCGTCAACATCAGCTGGCTCTTTTGTTCTCGCCCCAGCACGATGTTGACCCCGACGACCCAACACATCAGCGCGACCAGCTGCACCTCCCGCAGCGACTTCCTGCTCAACATCTTCGTCCACCTTTGACGTTTTTTTGAGCTTCGGCGGAGCCGCCGCGCGCCAGAACAACACCACCCACAGCACCACGTTCAGCACCGCCGCCGCGTGGTCGAGCGCGGCTGGGAACCACCAGCGAAAGCCCCCCACATGATCATCATGACTCGGATTCGCGCCGGAGTTTGATCCACTTCCACGACCCAGCAGTGAGTTCGCGCTCGCGTGCTTGACGAATTCGTAGGTTTTCGCCACGTCCAGGTCGTGGCCGTACTCGAGCTCGGTCGGGGGCCGCAGCGTCCCGTTCCACGCGCACCAGAAGACCGCGCGCCCGTCCGGCGGCGGTGCCGGCGACCCGAGC
>RXOD01006204.1:0-10968 GCA_005223375.1 Amoebophrya sp. AT5.2
GTCCTGTTGGCCCCATCCTTTACTTGCCTTCTCTAGGGATGTGTCGCGCTATTGCTTCAGATGGCGGATGACACAACCCGATCAGCATCTCCGCCTTCGTCCTCAGCTCCTCCGACAGCTTCGCCGATCATCGAAAACCAAACTACGACCCTAACTCACTATTTTTTGTCTCTCTAAAGTAAGACCAGCAACAGCATTGCGCTTGTGGCGGCTCCCGGCGTCAGCAGTAAGACCAGCATTAGCTCCGCGACACCAGGCACAGGAGGGATCATCAAGCTGCCGGCGTCAGTTGCGGGTGGTCCTGTTCAGATACAATCCGAGGACGCCGGGGGCGTTACCACCGTCAACGGCTCCGGACACAAGAGACCCCGAAACTGTTCGCCCGACCGAGACAACCCTTTGGCCAACGCGAAGACGAACGCGTCCGGCGGCGCGGTCGGCGGCGGCGGAGAACAGCACAACTCCTCCTCCAGCGCGAACGAATCTGGCCCGGATGCCAGGGGCGGCGCAGCCGCGGCGACGGCGAGCGGTTCTCTACAACTTGAAACAGGCACGTCCGACGCAGATACCGATACGGCGAGCGCCCTCCGATCTGTGATTCGGCTTTGCCTCCATTGGCTCCTCCGCGACAGCCTCACCACCAATGCGTGTTGCCGGTGTTTTTGCGTGCTGCTCCAGGTGGCCACGGTTTCCGAGATTCTGGCCGTGTACCACCATCCGCCGGAGGAGTTGTGGGACTACTTCCGCACCTTCTTGTACTTGAACGCGCTGGAGAAGTTGCGCGTGGGTCACATCGACTTGGCGACTTTCCGCGACACCGACAAGGAGGGGCTGGCGCGCTCGTACTGGCGGCAGCAGCACAAAGACCCCCTCCTGGTCGCGGTGATCACGGGATTGGTCCTTAAGGGGAGGATCAACCCATTTTCCTGGCCATCGGTCTGGGGTAGTGGGCGTCTTGTAGGGAGTTGGGTAGTTGGTCTCGTATGATGTGCCCATGGGGTTGCCTGCGTTGTCTTGTGTTTGGTCTCATATTTTGTCTTGTATTTTGTCTCGTATTTCTTGGTCTCATTGTTCTCGGTACTGCTAGGGAGGGAGCTTGCACCGTAAAGCGACGGGCAGGGGGAGCAAGAATGAGTCGGCTCATTTTCCTGTGTTGTGTTGCATTTTGTCTCGTATTTCGTCTCATATTCTGTCTCGGCAATAGGCGAATGTTCTACCTGGCAGAAATGCCGCCAAAAATGGGATTTTCACCCCTCTAAGGTCCTCGACTTCCAGGTGCACGACCCGCGGTTCCTCGCACAGATTTTGCACCGGTTGCACCAGCTGCAGATGTGGACCTTCCTGAAGGATGCTCTGCTCCACCTGCACTTAGACCTTGAATTCATCTATGCTATCTCGACCAGCATATGATCTGGAGTAAACGTACTAAAGTGAAGGCCGCTCCCCCTTTTTTTTTTGATGGAGGAGCAAGAACTTGCGTTGTGGTGCAAGCGCTCGATCAAGGGAATAGGAATCCCCACAGAGGGAGGTGGGGCGGAGACGGTCTATCACTTCGCCCGGTTATTGCTCGGTCATGGGTATCGCGGATTACTCGCCATCGGCTGGATATCGATAGGATCCGGCGGCTGATGCCTCATAGCAAGTATTCATAGTCATATTAGTGCTGCAATGACTCGCTGGCCACTTGCACCGGGTCCCTGTTTGTTATCCATCGGAGGGGGGAGGTAGAACCAGAACCAGAAAAGACGTCTGAGTGGTTCGATAGGTGATTGTGCTACAGATGCTACAGCAGTACCAGATGAGTTTATTCAACCTCTAATGCACAACTCGGGCTTCCTCCTCGAGCTCTGCTTCGACCGCGAGCTGGCCACCGCGTTCCAGAAGGTGCTTCTGGACCACGTCGTGGAGCTGCTAATGTCCTCGAACGATCGGTCGAACAACAGCCTGGAAGCGGCCGCGGAGTGGGCGGACGCGGTCCCCGGCCTCCTGAAGCGCAGCCCGTACCTGACGCACCTGAAGGTTCTGGACACGGCGAAGCGAATCCTGGATTTGTCGCTGGCGACAAACATGGGCCGGCAATTACTGCGGGAGCTCAGCGGGGGCTCATGGGCGAGTGGGAGCCGAGGAACGACAAACACGACTACTGCCTCCTCGACGATGGGAAGTAAATGTGGGGAGTCGGAGTCCCTCACGGCAGTAGTAGAGGCAGCGTTCGCCGGGAGGGACGAGGCCGCGGCTCCAAGAAGTGCGCTCAGTGGTTCGGCGGTAGTGGCACAACTTGTTGCGTCCGCGCTGGAGATCGCCTACTGCTCGCCGGACTGTGGGGGATTCCTGGAAGAGTATGCCGTTGGCAAGTTTCCCGCGCTACTACCGCTCTGCCTTGCGGGGACGCCACCGGCGCCGCTCAGACCGCTGCTGTTCCGCGCAGTGCTAGACCGGAATCTAGTGAAGGTGCCTATAGTTCTTCAGTCTCTTTTCTGGTGCGAGGCGCAGTTTTTTCTTTGGTAGTGTAACTCTACATCGCCCGTTATTTGAAGGATCATGAATATATCTTTCTAGAAAGATGATCATCTGACGTGGTGCTGCTGCTGCTTTCCATTGCGTGCAAACAACTGCTGGCGTTGCTCCCGCTGTCTCACTCTAGCACTTCCCATGAGTCGTGGCTCTGGCTACCAACTTGCCAGCCTACGGCCCTCACAGGGCGAACGCGCGTTTTCTACCAGCGTGTTACCTTCGGGGAATGCTTTGAAATAACACAGCGCGTTCTTATAGTTTGTTAATGGACCACTGCAGCAAGAGAAGAGATGTAATTTCATCTTCCCGTCACAAAACATGAATCAGGAAGTGCGTTTGTGCAGCGGTCTGCACAATGACAGCCAAATGTTTTCTGAACTGGTGATCTTCGCGGTGAAGCAGAGTCAAATCAAAGACCTGTTGAACGCCGCCATTGAGCAAAACCTGTTGGAAGAGGCAGTTAACCTCGTCTTCCTGTACGCGAAGCATCACGGTATCCTGCATGTCTGGGCGGACGACGGAGGGGACGAGGGGCGACGTCGCAGCTCGGCGGGAGGCAACCGAGTAACTCATGTCACGCCGCGACAGTATCTGAAGGAACTCCTCGCGGGGTACGAGAACGCTGCTGACAAAGCGAGGCGGGAGTTCGCGCGGTTGTGCAGGTTGAAGCAGTGACAGTGAGACTTGTATGCAAGTCAGAAGTTGGTGTGTAGATGACGGTATTACAATCGCCATCCGGGCAGACGAAGGGAGATCCCTGCAGACGGGCAGATCCTGGGCTGCGGTACCAAAGGACCGTTTCTGCGTGCGGAAACTTTTTTAACGATTTCTGATTTGGACCAGCACGTCAGCAGCAGACGCAGTTTCTATTTTCAGAAAGAAGAATCGTTGAGCGGCAGCGTTCCGGCGCAGCAGCTCTCGCTCTCCGGAGCACCAGAAGAACAAGCGTAGGTGCGTGTATGCAGAAGTGAATTTATTTCGCACGGCAAAAAGGTAACTGCGGACGCATCGACGTTGTGACTCCTTGAGTGTCGAAAACTGCGTGTCATCAAACGTCCAGAGTCTGTGTTTTGCAGCATCGGTTTGGCTTGCGCGCACTTTGGCTCGCAACGCTCGCTCTTTTGATTTGATTTTGTAATGTAACGTCTGAAGGTTTGGTTTTGTTTTTGAGTGCAGGAGAGATCGATTTCAAAGCAAGACTGAACTACCGAGAGTGGGTGGAGAGCGTACTTGTTGCTAGTCGTCGTTATGCCTTTCGTGAGCGAAAATGGAGTATGAGCCGTTGAAAAACGACCAGGACATTCGTAGAGCAGTGCGCCGAAGGTGTTGGAACATCAGGAGATAGTAAGTAGTCGATATTCGAAGCAGCAGTTTTCGAGTCGACGTCAACGGCTTGCAATAGGAAGGATGTGCAGAGCATCTTCGCCTCTTTCCTTGGGGGGGTAGCGCAATACCAGAGTTACGGCTTCGCTCTCCCTTGCCGCGCTATCAGCGTGGTGCAGATTTCCACCTTCTAAGACCTGCCCGCAGAGAGGATCTCGCGGGATAAGGACCAGTGCGGCACATCAACGTGAAAACTCTAAGGCCGTGGAAACGAACTCTCCACAGTCAGAAACCGCCCGCTCACACAGGGACAGAACAGCCGCGAAGAAGTCGAGGTCTTTCCGAAGTCCGACACCGACTCCGTCTCCCACGACGGGCAATCCGATTTACCGTTGCGGAACTGCGAAGACAAAAAGGCTCCTCCGCCGGAGCTGTTATCCGCGTTTGCGTTTCCGTCGGGATCTAGCACTAGCACATATTCAGTACGCCGCAGTGAAGACGGTGACCGCCGGTCGGCAGCGACTCCGAAAAGACATTTGTTTTACCTCCGTATCCGGTAATTTGCAAGGCGTACGCATCTTCCACAAAAGGAAGCTGGCGGCCTTGTGCTTGTGCAGTGCTGCTAGCTGCGGGAGCGGGTTGCGTAAAGCAATAGCAAACATCACGAGCTGAACAGACACGAGTTAGTACAACAAAGTGGTCGATCAGCCGGTGAGTGGGCCGCGCAATCATACCAGAACCGCGAATAGAAGCGGGTAGTAGCACGCCCTAGTCCGCGTCCACGTCGCCCCTACTTCCAGTCACCGTCACTGCACCAGCGGCATCTTCCGACCATGTCGCATCAATCATACCAGCGAAAATGGGCGGATGCCATGCAGGAGCTCATGGAGCAGGTGCAGATCGAGTATCTGCCCGTGGAAAGCACCGACTTCCAGGTTCGTCATTTATACTTACAGCTGGATTTTCTTCTTTGTATTTAGCGGCGTTTACGAGGACGGCAGAGGGTCGCGGCGTTTTCCCACCCGGGTAAATTTCAAAAAGGTAGGCTAAAAATTACAACATCTGGCTCATGCCATTCGTCAGAAAATCGTCGCTTGCGTCGTAGTATTCGTTCTAAAAAACAAACCAACATGAGCACCTTCACTGTAGATTCAGGCCAAGGCTAGAACCCGAGCACTTCAACCGTCAGCGTATGCATCCGAGGACTATGAATTAACGACTTCGTTGTGGGTGCTATTCCGATTTCTGCACGGCTGCATTTACTTTTTCGTTTCATTCGTCCCAGAAGTGACTCACATGCCCCGCTTCTTCAAAATGAAAAGCAAATCAAATTGGCCAATCAGAACTGAGGTGGTAGGTGTCGAGCAGTTCTCAATTGTGTTTTCTCGCCAGGTCGATTTCAAGCATTTTGCGCTCTTGTACATCAAGTACCTGCAAATCTACAAGAAGCTGGAGGACTGCTACGACCAGATCATCCACCCCCAGAAACGGCGGTCGATCAAAGAGGTTCTAGAAACGGTTCTCGTCCGCATCCTAGAAGTCAAGCAGCAGCTGATTCACTTCAACCCGAGGCCCCAGAATCGCTTCGTCGCGCTGGACGAGGCTTTGACAAATTTTAAGCTCAACCCGGAGGTGGTGGACTGGCACATACCACGCTACATGCGCGATGACCGAGACCGGGCTGATGAGATCGAGGTATATGCTATGCTTGGCGCGACTATTAAGTAATGGTGAATATTCTTCTACATCCACGAGTATGAAGTTGTGCGTGGACTTGGATCTAGCTTCGTTCGGTGCTACAACACGCAGCTCAGGCTCTTGCGCAACCAACCAGATGAATAAATTAAAGTACGCTCGTCCACGTGTCAGGTGAAAGGCGAGCGTCTCGATCACTGGCTGAAAGCATTCGGGATGTCGACGGTGGCAGACGATTTGTGTGATAAGAAGGACCCCTTCAAAGTCGAACTCACCGTGGAGCACGCGATCCGGTTACTGCAAAAGAACGAGCGCGGGAGGATCGGCATCCAGCGTGCGATGATGATCGCCAATTTCCGAAAGGAGGCCCAGAAGAAGGAAAAAAAAGGAGTGGGAAACCAGGAGGAAATGAGTGAAAAGGTAGCTCCTGCAAGAAATCTTGGTTACTTAGATCTGTTTTTTTAGCGCTGGTCTAGATGATGCTGCATTCCTGCTTCGCCTCTCTTCTTGTCTATAGCATCGCGGTAGTCCTCGTAGTGGTCCATGAAGGAATGGTTGAGTATGCTATCTATCGTGACCACGACATAGGTTCTCCTGGAAAAACAACACAACTGCGCGAGCCTGATCGCTGCGCATTGGAGGAGGAAGCTGGTGCAGCGCAAGTTCCAGCGGATGAAACAGGAGGAATTCGTCTTCCTCGGTAAAAGTCCATTTAGCTGTCGGTTTTTCTATGCTTGCTTTCTGAACAGAAATTGTTACTTGCGCCCGACGACCTGCTCATCAAACAACGTGCTAAGAAAGTACCTTTACCTCGGTGGCAAAAAGTTCTTTTAGGCCAGCGACAAATGTTGAAGATGAAAAGGCAGCGCCGGAATATACACCACCAGGTATGGTCCTGCCGACAGACGCAAGCCAGACCAGCGGAGTGGACCACCAGGCCATTGCGGATGAGGTCAGGGCGAAGCGAAAACGAAGACAAGTCGATGCCGATTCCGATTACGACAATGCACTGCTCGATGAGCTTGAGTGGGTCCGGAAAAAGAAGGTACTTACATCAAGTATTTGCGTCGCACTGCCGACCGGGTAAAACCGTGTCATTGCAGTTGTGGGTGTGGCAAGAAAAGCTATACTAACTTTAGATATCCCACCCGTACTAGCGGGACTATCAATCTACTTCTACATCACATTGGCGCATCTCCCACACCGTCTGGCTCATGCCATCGATTCGCTTCAGGTCGTCGCTTACGTTTTAGAGTTGTTTCGGTCTAAAAATAGAACATCCTTATTTTACTTCACCAAAATCCAAAAAAAAGGGTCCCGACATCCGGTCCGACCTGCTTGAGGAGCGGCGGCAATTTCTCGTCGAGGCGCGGAAGAAGAAGGGAACGTTTCCCGCGAACATAGACGAATTTTACAAGCGGTTTGAGGCTCTCGAGAAGGACGACGCCGCCGCCCCCGCCGATGACGGCAAGGGCAAGAAGGACGACAAGAAGAAGGACGATAAGAAAAAGGAGGACAAGGGCAAAAAGGGCAAGAAAGGAGACAAAGCCGAGCCAGAGGAAAGTACTTTTGCTTTTCATTTTCGGGTTCTTTCTGGAGATCGTTTTTCCTACGAGCAGAAGCAGCTACTGAAAAACGGATTCCAGAGCGTGAAAGCGATAATAAAAAAATATCAAAGCAACTACTAGCGTACTCCTATAATTAATTGATTCTAGTACGTACTCCTATATATTTATACGAAACGAAAAAAATGCCACTTCCCGGACCACGACAGCCGAGGAGCACCAGGCCGGGCCGACCGCCATTGTACAGAACTTCGTGGATTTGATCAACGACTACAGCGAGGTGTGGGAAGATCGCGAGGAGTCGCACAATTTTGACCAGAAGCACGACGCCGAGCTGACCAGGAAGCTGGTGTTTCCCATGGTGGAGGCGCGTCTACGCGAGCAGGTCGACGCCCAGATGCAAGAGTTGAGGCGGATTCACTCCCATAGACCAAAGAGGTTCGAAAGGAAGCCGAAAGGGCAGGGAAAAGGAGGTGAGCGAGTAGTTGTATTCCTGGCGCCTGAGGCGCCGGATGGGATGGAGCGAGGCTCTCTCGTCTCATTCTCATACATTAGGAGAACCGGGTCACTGCCGGAGAGGGTTCTGGAAAGTGGCCAAAATTTTGCCAATTCTTTGCCAACTTCAGAGTTGCCAAGGGTGGCAGCGCCGATTCTAGTCGTCGAAAGAATTCGTGGCGGTTTGCCATGAATGGGGACTGGAATGGTTTTCTCCCCACGAAGTGCTTTCGATGTCCCTTCGCTTCGCCTTCCGCTGATGGCATGTAGATCGCAAGACGCCGGGCGTGCAGGTCTTCAAGATAACCTCTGACGTAGCTGTCTTACACGCGATATTCTGGATTCGCGTCCTTTTCGGGTCCTTTTCTGATTTTTATGCCAATGGGAGCGAATCCGTCTCAACAAGAAGAGCTGATGAACCTAAAAGCGATGTACGACAAGGCCAAAAAAAAGAAGGAGAAGAAAAAAAAAGGCAAGAAGGGCAAGAAAGACAAGGGCAAAAAAGCGAAGAAGTGGTGCGTAGCAGTCGGAATGATCAGCAACGTGCAGGATTGCTTTCCAGATCTGGTGGAGCAAGGTATTATCAGCCTAGTGTTATTTATTTATTGACTCACGACCGAATTTATTAGCAAGCCAGCGGAAGCGAGTTTGTGATTGACCGATGTTTAATAAAAAAACCTCTACTTGCACTTCCCTCTCACGCCAGAGATGATCAAGAAAATTGAGCCTTGCCGACTGGACGACATCGTGGGAGACTTTCACTATCTCGGTGCTTACCAGCGAACACAAGAGACGTACTGTCCTCCGCCGAGCATACAAATGGTGAAGTCTTTGGTGGTGGAGCACTGCGTATTGCCTCTTTCGTCGTTGTCCATCCGCCAGAAGATCCCATACGCAGCTCGGAGCATATTGTTCTACGGACCCAAGGGGAGCGGGAAAACCATGGTTCCATTCTTACGCTGTTCCTTCATCCTCGCAAAATACATTGAATAGAATTGATTTCGATTGATGCGGCTAGCCATTGTTCGACTTGATTTGATTGTCGCTGCGAAACCGAAGCGGGTCAGTTTTGCTCTTCGAATCCCCAACTTCTTCGACATTGCATCGGAGAAGGCGGCGGAGATCGGTGCCACCTTCTTCGACATTCAAGGCCCCCACTCTCAGGCGTTCGCGCAACGGCCGCGCCGGGATGGCTGGGGCTGGCGCCGTGCGCGAACGCAATCGCCAATCACTAGATTTTGCTAGCACGTCGGCCGCGCGCGTGTTTCGCATCTATTTCTCTCGTAGAGAATCAGAGAAGGCGCCGCGTAAGAAGGCGCCGCGTGCCGCCGGTGCAGCCATCGTGGCGTCGGTCGGGCGACGCCTCGCGGAGACTGGCACGCAAGACCTTTCTTGCACTCTCGAAACTCGACGGCCGCCCAACAGCGCTACTGCGTGCGGCTGCATCCTCTGCAGCAGCAGCGGTCGGGCCACGCACGTGGCTGGTTTACAGAGTAAGTACCGTTGTAGAAACCACCGACCATTCTAATAGAATCTCCAACTTACTGCACTCCAGTTCGCGCGCGCCATTGCGTCGGAGATCGGTGCAACCTTCTTCGACATATCACCAAGCGTGATCGAGGGTAAGTACACGATGGCGAAGACCGGTGCCGCGCTTCTGATATACAAGGTTTTTCTCGTCGCGCAGGATTGTGCGCCCAGCGTGATCTACATCGACCAGATCGACCAGATCTTCCAGGCCACCAAGAAAAAGAAAGGGGCAGACGCGGACGCGCCTTCGAGAATAAAAAAGGACCTCATGGCGGCGATCAAGCAGGTAAGATGCAACCTTCTACTTGAGGTTCAAGACCCGGTCCCGGTGTTCTCGCGTACCGGTTAAATTGGTTTGCTCCTGGACGAGGGCAGCTCGCTGCAGCTGGTAAAAAAATGGTATGAATGCAAGACGTTCACGTCGGTATAGGTAAACAAAGGTTTACTTGTCTGTCCCCCCTCTATGAATCCATTCCATGATCATGCGGCGATTCATACACAGATAAAGACCGGCGCTGAGAGCACGAATGGAGACCGCGTTTTGTTCGTCGGGTGTACATCGAAGCCCCACGGCGAGGGCGTGGATATGAAGAGTCTGAAGGACATCTTCGACGAATTCGTATTCCTGAGCTTCCCGGACTATGGCTCCAGTCTACGTCTCTGGCGCCACTTTATCGAGCAGAAGGGGATCACTGTCGATCCGATCAAGCTCAACCTCTCAAATCTGGCCAAGGTCTTCAGTATTCATTTTTCAACGAAAAGAATACTTACACAAGACAACGAATGCGGGTTCCGAAGTCCGTGAATCAATGAATTCCCGCCCCAACAACACATTTATAATATGCACAATTCGAATGTATGAACGACGCAGGTCTCGGTGGGGTACGCCGCAGGCTCCGTGAAGCAATCAGTGGATCGCGTGCTCACACACCGAAGGGTGCAACAACTCGGCCTCCGCCCGCTGCAGCTCTCGGAGTTTCTGGGCCCGCTGTCCCGAACCAGCTACACGTGGCCCGAAGAGTGGCATGCAGTGCGCGAATTCGATCACGTAATCACAGACGAGAAGGACCGCCGCGAAAAAGCGCTCGCAGCACTCGCCGCCGCCTAACCCCATAGGCATCGCGGGGCGCCGATGTTCGCAACAACGGAGTCGAATCGATCACGAATCACTGATCATTTACTCCGAACAACACTGGCTTGCATCTTAGTCAAGCCGATGAGAACACCATTGCTTTCTGTTTCTTCACATCAAGCTAACCATGGCATCAAACAAACAAACAAACAAGCAGATACAAAGAAATGAATTGTCGTATCACTGACGATGGCCAACTTTTCATTTCTGTTCCTCTCATTCTACAAGCAGACGCTGGAAGCGTGAGCGCGCCATGCATGGCTTCGAGATTAATTCAATTTCAAATGGCAAAACACAATTGGTGGCAGAGAAGTGTTGCGAATTCATTGAAGGCCCATGCGGGGCTGGTCCGGCTGGCTTGCTGCAAACAAAATTTAATAAATGTTGTTTGTTGTGTTAGTGTTCTTCTGTATCGATGATAATCATGCATGGCACCACGCTCACAGCAAAGACAAGAGATAGCGTTAGCGATAAGGATAAGCTCATACAGCAAACGCAACTAGTACATACAACCACTTGACACTGGCGCGCGAGGGAGGAGAGCGCGGCAAAGGCAACCGAGCAATTGCTATGGCAAGCATCAAAAATGTCAAAATCAATGAGTGATGAGACCATGATTTTCAATGGTTTTCATTTTCGAGATTGATTTTGGATTGCAAAAAATTTTGGATTGGAATTTTGGCATGGATTATGGATTGGGATGGATTTTGGATT
>RXOD01006205.1:0-10965 GCA_005223375.1 Amoebophrya sp. AT5.2
CTCGTGGCAGGATCGGTCTGCAAATTGCGACAGTGAGTTTGGGCATGCGCATAGTGACTATGTTAATGTAGATGCTGTGTTTCGTTTACATTTAGTTTTCGTGATCGTGATCATGCCTACGAGTATGACTATGCTAGAAGAGTGCGTGGATGTTTGTGTTAGAAGTATGCCCGATGCGTTTGAGTTTCATTCTCTATCCATGGCCCATGGCGTGGGCATTGCTATAAAATTACACTTGGTGATAGCGATAGCGTAACGGCAAAGCCAGCCACTGGCCCAACGTCTTCCCTGGCTGGCCGCGAGCCTTTGCGTTCCCTTTGACTTCGCCGCGCCCAAATGCAAGTAGATTCCAAAGAAATTCAAACCGACGCAAATGTCGCTGTCGGTACGCATATCGCAGCAGCTCGCGGCAAAGCGATCAGCGACGCCGCCAACTCCTGGCAATTCTCCATCGCATCCTCATCCTGTGGCACCGCGACGCGCGCGCGCCCACTGTGGCGGTCGCTAACGCTGTCGCCGTTCATCCGACCATAGGCGATGGAGAAGCAGCTCTGAGACCGACGCCCGCGTCCTTTCCTTTTCTAAGCGTTAGCCTTGCACTGACTGGGGCAGCGACTTCATCCCGCCGCGATCTGGGATCTACTTCTACTCGTACTGCTGCTGACTGAGACTGTGCTGACCCTAAAGGGCCGCATACGCATACCTGCTGACTTTAATTCCTGCGGCGATAAACGCATTCGCATTCGCATGCCTACAGCTACAACAACAACCGGCACTGCATTAGATATTTAGGCATACTTCATCTATTCCTATTGCATCGAAGAGCGGGCCTTCGGCTTTGCTGAAGCTGGTGACTCTCGCACTCGCTCACACGCGCCTGCCATGCTGATGCTCATGCTAATTGTAGTTTGGCTTTGCTGAAGGTGGTGACTCTCGCACTCGCTCTCTTGCGCCTGCCATGCTGATGCAAATGCTATAGCTCTTCAGAACGTCGTTTGAGCACGAGCGCATGGTCATGAACATCACCATGGGGAGAAGCAAGCCCGTCCAAAACCACAGCCCGCGCCGAGACTGAGACTCACACTCCCAGTTATTTCCGGCAGCGCTTCGGTTTGGGTTTTCGTTTCTCCATCTCCTGCGGTTGTAGCCTGTCGCGCTTGCGGTTGATTTTCTTCTACATGGCAACTCTCTTGCTGTAGCTGTTCATTTTCAACTTCATGCTCATGTTCTCTGTGCAGAAGGCAAGGGCTCTCGTCGTCATCTAGATCAGTCTCGATCTGCTGCTAGCAGCAGCATGGACGCAGCCACGACGACATCGAAAAACATAAGCGCTGGCGTTTGGCCTTGTTGTTGTTTTTGTCACCACACGCTTGCCATGCGGTGCCTTCAGTTTACGTTTAATCTTCGACGACGTACTGCATTCAAATTGGAATTCAAATTCATTCACATTCTCATACCCATTTACGGAAAGCATAACGCATTGACGGAGTTGCGTAATTAATGTTTTCAGTGCGTAAAAACCTTAACAGCTTCTGCGTAAGTACCAGCACGTAAGCAATATAAATTGTAATTGAAGATATAGATGCCACCGTCTGGCAATTCTCGGGGAGAGCGACTGCAGCTTCCGGCTGAAAATGAAAATCCATTGAAAATCTAAATCGTTCGGAGATAGAGACTGGCTGCGCCTGCGCTAGGCAGGTACTGCTATAGCTAGTGCGCCTCTATGTAAAAGCATAAGTATTACTATTAGTATTTCTATTTGCAGCTGTCTTTCTCTTTGATCTGAGTCCGGATCCGATCCAGGACGAAAAGTCGCAATTCCTTCGAGACGTGCTCGAAACGTCTCCTGTTTCCGGTATGCAGCCCGCACCCGCACGATGTCGATGTCGCTGTCGCCGTGTGGCTGTCCAGTCGCGGCCGAGAACGAGTCTACGACAACGCCCCCCATCTTGCTCCTGGTCTTGGAACTGGCTTCGTGCTGAGACTAGAACTACGCCCGGCGGACGCTTTTGACTTTGAGACGTATTTGCGCTACATCGACTCGTCATAGGCATAGTGATACTGACAGAGACAGTGAAATTGATATTGATATACTACTTAAACATAAAGTCATCTTGCGGTTAAAGTTATACTTCTATAATTTCTCATCTTCGCTTTTTGTGTGGCTGATGCTGGTCCGCGTTGAGCTCAAACCTAATAGACGAATGACCGCGGACGGCGACGGCAGGCGCACCTCCACAATCAAACAGATCAAGATCACGACGCCCGGCGAGAACAACCCACACGCGAGGCACTCAGAGAAACAGCTTCGGCAGGAACCTGAGAGTTGGCATCGCAAGGCATTTTGAACTTCGTTGGCCATCTTGCACTTGGTGGGCTTTGTTCTTGTGCTGACAGCTTCTGGAATTGAAATTGCAATTGGTACTGGTTCCGTCAATTACAGTTTCATCATCATCTCTTTCCGGTAGACTCGTCGGGGGAATCTCGCGATGGCGACTTGGACTAGCGCTAGAGTATGACTAAGCAGGTCTAGTCGGAGTCGCGTCGTGCTAGCTATGCGAGACAGATTGAGACTGGTCCTGGTGCTCCTGCTCGTTCTTGTGCTTGTGCTTGTCGCTCTACGAAAAAAAGATTTTTGCCTTGGGGGGAAGCTTTGGGGACTCCCGGGGCAGTTACAGTAACGGTAAGTGCCAGTCCGTATCTCTCCCTATGGAGGCTGGAAACATTGACATTCAAGATAAAGATATCGAAACGATTTTCATTTTTTATAGACTTCGATTTGACATAGATTCGCCACGTGGATAAAATTCAAACTGCAATTGTCATTGTGGTTGTGAAAGATTTAAATACAGATAGGCGCTCGAGTATAAGAACAGCACGAATTCGGAATCGAATCGCAATGGCTATGCCATTCCCAATGGCAGTGCCAGTATCTAAGTGCAAGAGTATATCTCTATCTGAGTCTCTGTCTACTTGTTCTAGTTGTAACAAAAGACTGCGAGCTTGTTCTAGTTGTAGTTCTATGATATTCATACCCGTGCGCCCAGCTCGATGCTAGCTGAGCCTGAGCCTGACGCTGTGCTCCTAGAGTGGAATTGCCACGCGTTCTGGTAACAGCTCTTCCTGCCCGCTATCGCTATGCCTATGGGTGTGGCTATCAGAAGATAAGGAAACGATCAAAATCTTACTGACGCACGCACCAGCACCATGGCTTTGACTTTGACTTCCTGTTCCTATACGTTGTTTTCCACGAGCACCCAAGAAAGGGACGATCGCTGTAGCTGTCGCTGTGATACGCATAGTCCCACACAAAAGAAAACCACAGCCCTGATCATCTGCAAATTACCTCATCCAGATCTTATTTTGCTCCCTCGCGGGACACATCCACGTGCCGGCGCTTGGACTACTTGGCGACGATGGATCGTTCGGCTGCGCCAACAGCGGCTCTTTTGCTATCGTCATCGTGCCACTCTACGTGGCACAGGGTTCGGACCCTGAGCACGTTCGAGGGGCGTAGTCCTCCTCCATTCTACTTCGTCTTGTACTTGTTTCATGCGCCTGGTTTGTACACAAAAAAAGGTTTTCCACGACATGGCACACGGTAGCACTCATTGCTTTCGCAGTATCATGATGCGACAACGATTCATCTCTGGATCCGGAAACGAGGAGAAGTATCATTTTCTACTGAATAGAAGCCAGCTCGTTGCTGATGCTGTGCATTCGGGTTGGGCTGATCGATAAAGTTGAAGATGGTGCGGCTATTGCAATTGCTTTGCTAGGCCTCTGGCCTATGGATACGCCTGTCGATAGACTAACAAACTGATACTGAGTCAAAGTCTAAGTCTGAGTCTCAATCTGATAACAGTACTCAACCCCACCTACAGGAAAGCCACGCAATTCGCTACTTTTAGCCTTAGTAATCCGATGTTTATACTTTTCCAGCGAGCTCTATTCAAGCGTGGGCGTCAATCTAAATTTATTAAAACTTGGGTCCTACCTTGAACTTTGCATCGGACAGCCTTGTCGGGGAGATGGTACATAAACACTATTTGAACAAATCTTCAACAGGCATCAACTCGAACTCTGACTCCGCTTGTCTGCAAGAACAAGCCACGAGCGCCAGGAGCAGGACTTTCGATTGCGCTCGAGATAGGATAGACACTCATTGCGCGGTCGCGCTCCATCGCCTAAAAGTACAAGTAGATGCTGATGTAGAACCACGAGAACTAGAGCTAGAGCCGCCCCGCACACGCACACGGTGATGCCGACTTTCACGAACGGACGAGGAAACGCCGAATGTCGCGAGGGCGAGTAGTGCTGAGAGCAGCAATCCGGCGAGCCGAGTCCCGCTTCCCGTACCTTTGGCATAGGTGTGGATTTTGACTTTCCACCGACGGACTGCGCGCCATCGCCTTCCGCGAACACCGCGCTTACCTTTCGCCGCTGTTGGTGTTGTGGCTATCGTGTCATAAGGCGTGCGGGCTTGCGTCTGGATCTCTCTCTGTCTCAGTGGCTAGTCATCGCGAAGCCAGACGCTACTTATTATTATTTTTACGCGGCCTGCCAGCAGTAGCAGTAGGACTGCCTCAAGTTTTGATTTTTCTGTCCATTATGATTAATCTTTTCGGGCCATCGAGGTTTAGTAGGAATAGGCTCGTCTACCTGTGCATTCTATTTCTATATCCTTTAATCTTGGAGCAAAGTGTGATATCGGACTCGATCCTGATGCTCCTACCTGCGCTTGGCATTGCGCTTGCATTTCCATTCGCAGTTAAATGCTGGCGCTGCTGTACCAGAACGAAGCGTAGTACTAGTCGAAGTAGCTAGTGGCATAAAATCAAAAAAGAAATAGTAGAAGTAAGTAATACCATTGATTCACGATGGTCATTCATTGCGTGACCCCGACCCACCCTCCATTTCGAGTCGCCCATCTTTTCACGCATCGCGAGGCCTCCCCCTCTACTACCCTCGCTGCCGCTCCGCGATCGTGATTGATGGTGACTGCCTAGTAGTCGGTCTTCGTACGCTTCGGCGGCGGGTTGGCGTCCGGGTCGTCCTCTGAATCCGAGTCGGTGCCTTCTTCGGAGGATTCGCCTGTTAATGTTAAAGGAGATTTTCTCACGTCTTCCTTTCCATCCCCCAACTTTAACCGGCGGATTAATTACTCTTACCTTCCTCCTCGGAGTCGGACGGAGCGTCCAGCACTTCGGCGCCGTCGCCTACCCCCCCGGCGTGCGCGATCAGCTGCTGTCGGTAGGCCGGATGCAACTTGATCAGCGCGCTCAGCTCGTTGTTGTCGATCACCGAAATTTTGTCCGGGTGGGTCGACTTTTCGTCGATTTTGCGCTCCAGTTCTTCTTTCTCCTCCTTGGTGGCCAGGAGCTCGAAGGCCGATTTTGCGATCCCTTTCATCTGATAATAAATATAATAGAAATATCAAGGCGATTATAATAGAAGTATAATAGAAACAAATATAAAGACAAAAATTTTCTATAACTATCAAGGTAACGGTAAGTGCTCCACGCCTCACACTACCACAATCACTAAGTGCTGTATTTTAACTCATACAACCACTAATCAGTTTAAGTGCCTCAGACTGCAGCAGCCGCACGGGCTGGGAAAACATATCGTTCCGCGAGATGAGCAGCTGGAGGCAATCCATCGCCGTGGTCCACTCAGTGGGCAGCACGAATGTTGCCGCCGACGTGCACGTGCCCATATTTCGCAGGAGCGCCAGAATCGCCGCCGCGCAGACAACCGCGCCTTCGATCATGAGCGCCAGCGGTGGCCGGTTGTTCACAATCGTTGCCTGCGTCGAAACAAATAAAAGTTGAGTCGTAGCTTTACCTATAAACCTGTTGGCTTTACATAAGCATATGAGAGCCTAGTACTTAAACGACGTGGCTACCGCTACAGCTACTGGCATTGGACACCTGAATCGGAAGTAGAGCGGACTTCCAAAGTGTGCTGCACCTGTATTCACAATCACATGGAACTCTCCTGCGCAAGCACGTGCGAACGTATACGCGCACGCTGCTCCTGCTCCAGCAGCAGCTGGCGTCGAGTGAGAATATCAATATGAGTATCAATATAGCTAAGAGTGTCAATCTCTATCAAAATAATCTAGACACAGCATCAATATATATAACCTCCGGGGCCGGCTTGTTCTTGGCGAGCGCGTCGTCGATAGCTTGCTGCGAAGGCAAGACCTCCATCGGGGCCGTGCGGTCCAGGATCTGCGGCTTTGCGACCTTGGCCAATGCGTTGAGCTGGTCCTTCTTTTCTTTGCTGAAGCGGCGGGCCTGGGGTCGTGCGGATACATAACGAAATCCATGGATGCGCGTCGGTTTCCGCGTAATCGGAATCTTTTTTACTGCTCGAAGCGTGGAGGTGGACGAGCATCAGTGCCATTATCATTATGTTGCTGCTGTGCCCATACTCCGCACAAGTGCATAAACATAGCTCGTATGGAAAAAATAAGCGAAGCGAGTCGGGGCGCGTGCGTGCGTAAATGAGAATCAATGTGACGTGAAGAGGGGAGAATCAGAATAGCCATGGATTCAGAAACAAAAAAAAAAAGAAGTACCGTCACTTTTGCCATCAACTCGAGATGGGGTGCGCTTTTGTCGGTTGCCTTCTTCAGCCGGTCCTTGTTCTCATCTTCGTTGGAGACCAGGAAGGATCTCACGTTGATGAAGGGCCTGAGCCAGTCCTCCTGGTAACTCGACAACGTGGTCAGGACCACGTCGTACGAGCCAGAGCCCATGCATTGGATCATCTCTCTTTTAAAGAGTTTTAATTGCACCAGCAACAACTTCACGACGCTCACGTCGAACGGGCTCGGAATATCCTTAAACTGGTCGCAAAGGGGGAGGAGGTGCTCCTTGAAGACCGTGCAGAACCCGTCGAAGTCATTGAGCGGCTTCATCTCCGAGAACCAGTGCTCGCGGTCCTCCGTGACCTGTTGCGCAGGATGGGACAGGGATTGCAGAGCAAGCTCGCTCGCATTCTTTCTGATTCGGCACGGAGTAAAAAAACCTAAAACTGCGAATGCGACTCTATCTCTATCTTTAGACTTAGTGCTCGTGCGAATGTGACAGACCGACTACGAGCAAACAGAGACAGAGGCCCCAACTTCTCCACTAAACAGTGTGGAGCGAATATTCAAATTTCGACTTGGCTACCACAAATCCAGAACGTAAAAAACAATGAGATACGAGGTGGTCGACGTCCCATTCTCTGCCGATCAACTTGATTTTTTCGCGGGTCTCCACCATCTCGATCTTCTGCTGAAACGGCAAGTCGCCCTCTCTCGCGCCTTCGCCTTGCTCCTCCAGCTGCTGCCTGATCCACTCCCCACGACAGACGTTGCGGAGGATCTCGAAGAACCCGTCCGAGTAGTCTAGCAGCTTGAACGAAGATCGGTCCACCGGATCCCAGTCGGTGGCGTCTGCGTTGTTGTCCTCGACGGCGTGACCGACGAAGCTGCGGATCAGGAATTCAATCGTGAACTTGTCCAATTTGAAGCCAAACGGCAGCGACAGGAGAGGGACGCAGTTCTCGGCCGTAATTTCTCCCTCCGGCAGCGTGAAACCGCCGCTACTCTTCCCGTTCAGAATCTCCTTGTTGTTGGCGAGTTGATACTTCTCATTGAAGAAGGCCGCGGTCATGGGAGTCGCCTTCGGAACGGCCTTCGCGAGACACCTCGAGCTGTTGCTGGAGCTGGTATTCGGACAGGCATCCACGGCGAGGAGGCTCGGCTTGGCGGTGCCGCGGCCGATTACGTTGTTGACTCTGTCGCGCAGCTCCGCTTCCCAAATCTCCTGCTCGTACAGTTTCTGCTGAGACTCGAACTCGGCGCCTTGGACCTCGTCCAACTCAACCACGAACCCTGGCTTCCCCACTTCCACCAGTAGGGAAGAAGATATGATCTTCGCCCCTCCCTGATCATTGTGATTGTCCTTGAGCTTGTCCTTGACGTTGTGTGCTGCGCAGGCAGTCTGCCCGCGGCGGCAGGTGACGTTTTCGTTTTTCTCGTTCGACGCTTTCACGAAGCGAAGGGTGCTCCCCATCCCCTGCGGCACCAATTCCTCCCCGTCGCCAAGCTCGAGCTCGTCAACATGCAAGTCCATGGCCTCGTCCTGCACCCGCGAACCCTGCTCCTGGTCCTCGTCCTGGCCCCGGGAAGTCGCTAGCTCACTTGTCGGAGGCGGAGGCAGGCCGTCGTCGTAGTAGTCGAAGTCGTCCCCGTCTTTCTCCTTCTGCTGTTCCTTCGAAGAATCGGGCGAGGCAGACGCAGACGCGCCGTTCGATGCTGACGCGGAGCTTGAACTCGACGGATGCATGGAGGTTCCACCTGCACTATTCGACCGCGTGGACGTGGTGGTGTTGCCGTCGGTCGGCTTCATCCCGTTTTGTTCCTCATCCTCCGTTGATCCCGTCGCGAGGCCGGACTGCCCGGGGGAGGCCGCCTGCCCCTGCATCGTCGGGTTCCCGGTCGGAGCTGCCACCTCGTTCCTCGCCGTCGGCGGGGCGGGGCCGTCGAGCTTGCTGGCGGTAGCGGCCTGAGGTGGAGAAGTAGATCTAGATGTAGACACGTCCCAAGATCTCGAGAGTTGTCAATAGCTATAGCAATAAATATATTAGAGTAACGACATCAGTTTCAACATCAATCCGTACCAGGCCATGGCTATCCGGACCATCGATCGGCGCGTTGCGGTTGCTGTTGGAACCGTTGCGGCCGCCCAAATTCACTTCACCTCCCTCCACGTCAGACCCGGACCCGATCCCAGAGGTCGCCTGCTTTGAACCGTCACTCTCGGCTTCGCGCCGCGCGCACGGGATGATGGTGAGGTACGGCCACTTCGCGTTTGTCAGCTTCGTGATGATATTGCGATGCAGCATGTTCTTGGGGTCGAATTGTTCGTTGGTTAGTACGCACTCGTACACCTTGGTCGCGATCTCCCACGACTGCTCCAGCGCGCGCTGGGAGGCACCTATCAGCAAAGTCTTGTACACCCTCTTCGCCTTCGGAAGTAATCCGCGGAGAATTTCCTTCCGCCACTCTGGCAGTGTCGAGTTGGTGCCTGTGTTCGAGTTTGTGCACGGGGTGTCAACGTTAGTATTCGCGACACAGTGAAGTCTTCGTGGGCAAAGCATAGCAAAGAGAAAGAAGCAGCGCCAGTAGCAACAGATTGCGACTTGCGGTTGCGTGTTGGGATCGAGATGCAGATGTAGATGCTCCTGGTCCTGCCATTCATTAACATTTATCACTTGCTTCGAGTTTGGCTTTGGTTTATAGCTCTAGGGCTACTAGGGGGGTCCGAAAAATTCACGGCAGGTGGATAGATCTAGATGGCTTGGCTGCTCGAGGGGTAGCGCTGCCTCATGAACAACAAAGGCACTGGAGCCACCATATCCATAATGCATATACATTCATGCTCATCTCATCACTTAAGCGACGGCCACACGAAAACGCAAAGAAACGCTTTACGGTCACACAGCGCCGAGAGGTCCTCGTATCTGGTCGGGTCCCGCTTGAGCTTGCTGCACTGATCCACGAGATAATTCCCGAGGTAAATCGTTTTGAGGACGGTTTTGTATGTGTACTTCGGCTTCTTCTTCGCGGGTTCCTGTTGCGGCAGACGAATCTTCGTTTTTCCACTGCTGAATCCGGACCCCAGCACGCGGACCGGGCCCTCGTGCGAATCCTCTTGCTCGCGCGCGGCACCTGCCGGAGAGCCGACAGGTGTCTTCCCGGCGCCGCTAGCCCTCTTTTCCTTTTGGATGGCAGTACGGTCCGGCTTGAAGTCCTTCTCTTTCTTCTTGGTCTCCTTGCCTTTCTTCGAGTCCTTGAGCTCCTTCTTGCCCCCCTTGGTCTTCAGCTTCTTGTGCTTGATCTGGACGTCCTCGCTGACGGTGAAGCGGAAGGTGTTGTACATGTCCAAGTCGTTCTTGATCCTGGTGTCAGACAATGTGATAAGAAAGGATGGGAGCCAGAGCCGTACGCTGAAGCTGATCATCACGATAGAGTCACCTTGACCTTTGTTTACCCTCATGCTGATCCATGACGATAACCATAGATACCGACTAGCATAGCCACGGGCGTCAAAGACAAAGTGATCGCCGCAAACGAATCGAAGGCAAAATCAAAACGGGACACGATTACGTTTTGACGTTTTGCTCAATGGTTGGGTCGTTGAGCAAGATCACCGCGATCTGCTTCGACACCGCGTACAGCTGGCACGGGTCCGCCACGAGTCTTTGGTTATCGTTGTCGCCCGATTTTCGGTCTTCCTTGACCAGGTCCATCACCCCCCGGACGATTTTGTGAGCTTTTTCCGCCCGGACGAGCACGGTGTAGCTGGGATTCGGACTGTACCGCTTCCGCATGTACTCCCTAACGTTGATGGGGTTGGAGTAGATGTAGAGCTAGAGGCTGCCTGCGATTGGCGACACTATCTCTATCAAATTGCGACTGAGTTGTAGAAGCAGATGCTCGCCATCGATCGGATCCGAGAGTGAAAGTCGGTGCTCAAAGTAACAGGAATAAGTGCGTCGAAGTTAACGGCGAGGCGCAGCCGCGCGGGATTAGGATTACGACAATCAAATACAACTAGTGGACTCGTCTGGCACCAGTTGCAGTTCGGGTCGCCATCACATTCACTGGCTTTTTTTTCGCGCCCGTAGACGCAGCGGTAGCCGTACACATAGACGCAATTCTCACATTCCCACTTGATCATAGCGAAAGAAAAAGATTAAAAAAGTCGATGCGTACTTCCACGCTTTCCATTGATCGTCCGACAGCGGCGACTCCTCCTTCAGCTTCTTCATAGTCGTGGTCAGCTGTGTATTCTTCTCCAGGATCTCCTTGACGTTGTCACCTGTCAAGCGGTTGAAGATAAGGTTTGGGTCGCTGAACAAAAGACGTCCTTGTGGTTGCGAGAAAGCACCAATTACTAGGGG
>RXOD01006206.1:0-10961 GCA_005223375.1 Amoebophrya sp. AT5.2
GGTCGCGCATCCGCGAGATTGTTGCAGCAGGCAGCCACTGCGATGGGCCGGCTGGCGGTGGCTCGTCGTCACCGCCGGGCGGTCTCTTCTAGGGTGTTGCGCGCCTCAGCTGTGCTTTGGGGGCTCGTCTTCGGGGCAGAAATGAAATAATGTGCAGAACATGAGCAGAGTCATGGTTTTTGCCTTAACCCGATCGCTAAACCTACACCTAAGTAGCAATGAACACTGGTGGTGCACCTTCCCCGACCTGACGAAGCGCAGAAGTCTGTCGGAAGTTACACCGACCGATAAAATTTGAAAGAATTTTTCAACGTACAAAGCGCTGGCTTCTGCAGAAGATGAACACATGATCACGGCCTGATGGCTCGCCAGACAGTGAGTCAGAGACAACAGCATACTAGCCATAGGCCGACAGACTGAACGTTTTTGCATGAACATGATAAAAAATATGAGAATCTTTTCAACCTTTTCTAAATGTGTCACGACAAGCTTCCAGCCGTTGCCAAGAAATAACGCTGACGATGAAAATCGGCTGCTAGTGCTAGATTTCAATTTCTATTTCCCGCCTGCTGCGCTCCCTCAAGAGCTGCGTCCCATGGGCAATAGTACGTGGTACGGCACATCGCTCAGATTAACCTCGGGCAGCGAGAGATGAAGCAAGAGTGAGGCGGTATGGTCCTATCGTCGTGAGAGCAAGATGAAGACGATTGAAGCAGAGGAAGGCTGATCAAAGCAAGTTGTCCTTGACTTTCTCACTTCGTGATCGTTTTCGTTTTAATTCACGAACGGATATCGAGACCGTGGCCGATCAGACAAGGATCAGCATCAGAGTGTTAGCTTAGTATGCCCGCCGCATGTTTCGAGTGATGAAGCATGCGCTGCATGATGCGTTCGAAAAAAAATAAATGCAGAAAACATATGATGAGTGATTGTGATGCTGATGTCCTTGCGCGGTAAAGTTTCAGTTTCTCCCGCTGGCATTTGAGGGTGCAGCTGCTACAACAACAACCGGGGGGGCTCGCACGCGCACCCGCGCCGATCGTTCGACATTGAGTGGCTTCATACCCGGAGAACTAGTGTCCGGAAATCCCGCCAGCCATGCCGCCAAAAGCAAAGGCAAAAGCGGCCGCCGGCAACCCCGAGCCGATCAAGACGGGGATCGACAAGCACCCACGCGGTCAAGACTCTCTCGGCACCCGAATGGCCAGCAAAAGCCACTCCGAGGAAGAATCAGAGAAAAATGCAGGTGCGTCTACCTTTTGCTTCGGGGCCGACGTTGCCACGACCACTTTTGATCGTTCTCATTCGCAAGTTTTTCTTAATCAAAGGGACACCAAAAAATAATGTTCATCTCACGCGTCCAATTAAGGGACCAGCTCCACTCATCTTCCCTGTGATGTTCCCTCACAGCTCTCGCTAAACGTCTCGAGGAGGTCGAGAAGCAAAGGGCGGACCTCGAATCGAACCTCGAGGAGAAAACTGCCATCGCCGAGCAGCAGGAGGTCGAGCTTTCCACGGTTAAGCATGAGTCCGAGCTGGTTGACGAGACGCTCACCAAGCTGCAGAAGGACGTGACGGACAACATTCGGCGGCTGGTGCAGTTCGGTGTACCTGACCCCGGCCCCGGAAGCCCTTCCGGCAAGGACGCGGCCGGCGAAGACGGCGCGCCCGCCGCGGGTCCGTCCAACGCGCACGTGACGGGGTTGGTGTCCAGCGTGCACCAGGTGCTCGCGATGGCCAAGGAGGCCGCGAGCCCGTCGCGGAAGCAGCAGCTGCAGCAGCAGATGCAGAAGGAAATCGCTGACCTGAAGGAGCAGCTGCGGACCGAGCGGGAGAACCACAGCGCGAAAATGGACGAGCGCGAGCGGCAGATCGCGAAGCTCAGCACGTTGGTCGCCGACCTGCAGAAGCAAAACCGAGACGTAATCGGAACGTCGAGCGAGGGCGTGCGGGGAGCGCGGGTAGAGAACCAGAAGTTGAGGGAGGAGCTGGAGCAGATAAAGAAGGAGCGGGACATGCTGGATCTATGGAATGGAGAGAACATGCGGATTATGACGAGGCAAGAAGAACAACTCGCCGGCAACAAGCGGACGGACGTGCTCCTGCGAGAACAGGAAGCGCGCTTCCAAAACGAGAGCAACAGACTGGTCAAAAGCTGGAACGCGAAAAAACAAGAGTAAGCTTATCGATCCTTATACCTTAAGCTAGCATTTTTCCACCTCTGCTAAGCACCTCTTTCTCCACAGGATGATGATGATGCTTAGCTCCATTAGTGCACTATTGCCTGCTTAGCAGTCACCGTTACCCCCTTCTTCGTTACAGTACTTAAGTAGACTTAAGGACATATTACTTCGCTTCATTATGTAGGTACGAGCACAGTATGAAGAATATCACGCGGTTGGAGACGCAGGTGGAGAAGCTACAGGAGGAGCATGGGAGGAAGGACATGCTGATTCTGGACCTACGAAAGGCGAGCAAAGCGAAAGAAATCGAGCAGTTTCAGAAACGAAACGAGAGGCTGGTGGCGGAAAACCAAGACAAAACAATCAAAATTCGCGACCTCGAATTGAAGCTGAAAAAGCTGGGCGGTATACAACACTGAATCTCAGTTGGTTTGCGTTTGGTGAAGTAAGGCGGGACGCGCGCATCGCCGGCGTTGGGCCGCGGCTACGGCCTGGATAGAAGCAGGCCACAGCTGTGGTCCAGCGCCGGCGATGCGTACCATCAACGAAAAGCCATGATGATATTGCATACACGCCATCCTTAAAAATCAACGGAAATGACATCTTGTAGCACTCATGCAACATACACTCATCAACATATTACATTCGTCGGTCAAAACTCCACCACCACAGCCCAGTTCGAGATGTCGTCGCAGCAGAAGTCCGACGGCATGGGACTGAGTCTGGACGCTGTCGCGCAGCTGCTCACCCAGACCCAGCTCCAACGCGCCGGCAAGTCCGGCGGGTCCAGCACTCCGGAACATCAGAGCCAGCACCAGTCCCCCACGCGCGGCAAGTTCAGTCGGCCCGCCGCCTCCGCCGCGGACGTGCACGTGTCGGTGATGCGGTCGAAGCTGAACGACAAGGACAAGGAGATCGGGGCGCTGCAGGCCAATATTCGCAGCTACATCGCGAAGGACATCGAAACAAAAACCAAGCTGCGGGACCAGACCGGGATGAAGCGGAAGTACGAGCACCAAGTGGACCAGTACCGGTACGAGCAGAACATCGTGAACTCGCGGTGGGAGCGCAAGCTGGCCGCGGCGGAGGAGGAAAAGGAAACCCTCCGGCTGCAGATGGAGAAGTCGCACGGCTTCGGGCTTCTGAGCCAGGGATCATTGGCCGGCTTCGGACAGGGATCACCGGATATTTCGCGCACTCCGGGAGCAGGAGGACCGGGCGGAGGGAGCGTGCGGGGAACGCGGAATTTCGGGTCGACGACGCTGAAATCGCCAGACTTCGACGTAACGGCATTCGACCTGGAGCCAGAAAAGGAGGACGAAGTCAGCGTCTCGAGAGAACTTGAGGCGGCAAAAAGTATCGCTGCACATGCACGTTTTTGTAGCTGGTTTTCGCTTCTTCACAAACACCACCAGCTACTGACCCAGGTCGCCAGGATCAGGATGATGCTGATGGTCGCTTTTCTTGTTGATTTGCGCATGTGGTTTTGGATGAGGTCCTCGCGACCACCACGACCGAGCAAGTTATTGAATTTTGAACCAATGAATCAGAAGCTATGCATTTACTACGTACCTCCACGATCAAATCACAGAAAAAGCGGAAGCTATTCTGCGGGGCGACACTGCTGCTAACAAGCCGCATTGGACCAGTTCCATCGAGCAGGGCCGCCCGCGGAGCGCCTTCACCGGAAAGCAGTTGTCGTCTGGTTTGCTTTCGTCTCAGACATCCGCAGCCGTCAATGTCGGCTCGCTTACAAAACGCCCGGCAACCGCGGCGGGAGGGGGTAAGTAGAAGCACCGCACCCAGCTGGGCGCTTTTCCAGGGCGGGGCTGCTCCGGCAGATGTCAAATCTATTGCTTTCTATGTATGATCGCGGGCCGCGAGCGCGAGCAGCGCATACGACCGACTCCCTGTAGTTCTTCACACCCTAGATATGTATCGACTACAAGTACAAATACACAAATTTAGCGACTGATATACAGGAAATGTGGCTGCAGCTGCAGCCCTAAAAGTTTCTACGTTTTTTGTTGAAACAAAACTGACGAGCACATTCTTTTATCATCGACTTTTACATGCGTCGCCACAGTTGCCTGTTTATCATCGACTTTTACATGCGCTTTCCGCAGTGGGTAGTACGTGGCAGTATTAGCGTCCACCACAAGAACGCAGAACTTTTTTTGTCAGTACCTTCAGAACCAATTCCAATCATCTTCAAAACAACGATCCATCCAAAAACACTCAGAAGTCGATCCTTTACCAAGAAGATAGACATGAAGCCTAGATGAACGAACGAGTGGCACCAGAGAAGTAAGATGAATCGTCATCGTCCACGCTGCCGAATGAGGGCGGCTCGACTTTGCCAGCTTTTTCTGTGTTGCGTCCAAGAGCAAGTTTTTGGATTGTGCAAGGAAGTGACAGGCTGCCGTGTTCCTCGACCGTGCCCGTCAATCCCGCCGTGTTGGAGCACTACTCACGACCAGTTTCTCTTTCTCATCTAAGTACATCTTTATGCGAAGAAAAATCAAGGGCAAAACGGTCGCGTCTAGTTCTACGATTCGTATTTATGACAGCACACAAGTGGTCACAGGGGACAACTGACAAGAACTACCGGTCCGCTAGGGACTTTGAAAAATTATTCATTTCGTATAGTAGAAGTAGATCCAGATTCACCGGGCGTACTACCGGAGGCAACGGCATTCCATACGTAGATAGGCCGAAAAATGACGACAGTTGTGGACGCGATCACTGGCCAAAAGAAGGAGGAGGACACTGAGTGGGGTGAATGGCAGCGCCGCTTGGGGAATTTCGCGCCTCGGCCCAAGCATATGAGCAGCGATCGTGCGTACAAGATTCGGCAAAATCAGTTGGAAGCTACGCTTTCCAGCAAGCTGAGCAGCGAGCTGAATCTGGAAGCAGCGACCGAAGCGCTCGAGCGGATAGACGGTGATGTTGATTTTCACCCTGCATCCTCAAGCGACCGCCACGTGGCGGGGCCAGGAGAAGGTCCTGATCTGGACGCGGAGCTGGCAGCGATTCGAGCGCGGCGATTAGCGGAAATGCGAAGGCAGTCGGGCCGCGATCGGTTTGGGAGCCTGAAACGTATCCGCAAAGTGGACTTCGTTGCAGAAGTGAACAAAGCGTCGTGCGAGGTGTTGGCCGAAGGAGACAATGTTGATGGTGGGCGAACGTTCGCCCAGATTCTAGAGGCGGAGGAGGCGGGGTAGCACCACTCGACTTCATCTTCATGCGTTACGAATATGTTAAACTACTTGCAAGTTCTTCTTCTTGTGGTACTGTCGTCGCACACTGCCACATTCTTTCTAAGTACATGCAGGAGTAGGTACTTCTTGTGTAGTTCAACAGACTCAGTCATAGCAACCCCAAGAATGAATGACGAATCGACGATGTAATTCGAATTGTCGGACACTCAACAGCGGCTCGGCTTCAAGTACGGCGCCCCGCGCCGCCAAGAACCGCGACGGCCCAGAGGGCGAGGCGGCATTTCTCGCTGGCGAGTGCCAGAGGAATGTTCCGGCGAACCGAAAGTGCGTGTGGGTGGTCGTTTTGCTCACCGGCGCGGTCGATTCCAGTAGTCGCGTCCTGCAGGAAGTTGTCGAGAAGAGCGTGACGCAGTTGGTAGCGAAGTTCCGCAGCGTGAAATTCGTGCAAGGGTCCGCGGAGGAAATGATGCCGGGGTTCCCTTCCCAGGTCTTACCCGCACTTTTTCTGTACAACCGCGGCGTGTGCCGCAAGCAGCTGTTTCTACGAAGCTGCCTCCCAGCGAGCTGCCTGTCGTGCCAGGTGGAAGGCGAACGTGCAGGTGCTGGGTCAGCAAGAAGCGAGTGCGAGAATACGACGG
The DNA here is from genome assembly GCA_005223375.1 of Amoebophrya sp. AT5.2. NCBI lineage: Eukaryota > Dinophyceae > Syndiniales > Amoebophryaceae > Amoebophrya > Amoebophrya sp. AT5.2. Next base: position 6,043 of record RXOD01006206.1, read on the forward strand.
CAAGAATTTATGTTGAACCAGTTCTGAGCGCCACACGGATGATTGAGTGGCTGCTGTTCGAAAACTTCGTGCTGGAAAGCGTAGTGGCGCGCGGTGGCGGATCACTGCAAACCGACGCAGAAGGCTGCGTCGAGTCGGCGGTAGGACGCGTACAGGCGAAGAATCCTTTTTCCGCGATCTCATCCTCACCAGGAGCCGCGGCCTCGCGCGCGCGGCACGAGACCGTCAAAAGCGACCGATGCTACATGAACAAAGCGCTGCAAACCAGGAGTGACTGGGAAGAGAAAATAGAACGGGGCTGACCACGTGGCCATTAACATTATTACTTCTCAACATACTATTACTACATCAAAATCAATTTCAATACACCACGATGCTGCTCAACCTCGAATCAAAGCCGGGAGCACCGTGCTGTTCAGATCTTCGGCAGGCCGACCGAGGTCCCGTCTTTCTTTCACCGGAGTGACCCCCATACTGATGACTCGCGTTCGTTTATTACACACGCTCCAGGACGCGAACGAGAGAGCAGGAGGACAACATGTCGTGCGGTGTATTGATTTGAGTACTCCAAGGTCCTGAAAAACCTATCTAAAGTAGCGGGGTGTTTAGTCTATACAGAAAAGTAGCAACAGCAAGTACTTGTTTACAAGCATGGATTTTTGCTCAGGCGCTGCAGCATCATGATCGTAGGAGCTGGAGAAAGAAGATGAGTAAATCCTCGGATTGTCGCATTCCTGACTTTCTGGATGAGAGTGGCATCACCTCGTTATTCGGGAGGCTAACCGATCGGCGACTCGGGACGAGGGCGTTCAACGACTACGACCTCTACCTGGTGCAACACGACGTCTGGCCGTTATTGCTGGAAGGTAATGCTCCTATTCTTGTGTTTCTCCAGTATGCAGCTGCAGCTGCTGGCAGAATAAGTAAACCTCTTGCGAAAATACACAGGTCTAGATGAGCTTGCGCGCAAAGTCGCGTTCAATGCAGAGCGAGAGGGCAGGGACGACTTCAACGCTTTGAAATGGCTTGGTCAGTACCTCAGTCGGAACCATCCGACGCGCGCCAAACAAGTCTCGGACGCGCGTCGCCAGGTCTGCTTTGAGCGGTTGCGACACCACGCGAGGGTCGAGAAGGGAAGAAGAGCATTGTAAGAAAGCTATGGCTTGTTGCTACGTCCTTTCCGACGCGGGCTTCATTTCTATTTTTGTGTATCTCCTGCTGTGTCTGACATCGACGTGTTGATGATTTGGTCGTCAATCTAGTCAGCCGAAAACGTGGCCGATTGAATCTTTCAGTCTCCGTCGCAAGGCGCCCCTGGAGGAGGTTTTCACACGGTACATTGCCGACAAGGGCGATTCCGCCCTGACCGTGTCGACCGATGAGTGGGCAGCTTTTCTTGCTCATGTGGATTCCGAATGGTTTCTCGAGGGCGCATTTGCAGAACGCTTCGCGGCGACCGCCGAGGCAGTTGTGCAGCCGCAGGTAGTTCCGCCGACGCTTCTCGAGCTCGAAGATGGAGCATGTGCTGCCGCCCGCGAACAGACCAAGAAGTGCAAGTCGAAGTGCGAGGCCAAAGACTACGAGCACGGCGAAAGACCCGCACAGGACGAGGCGGAAGAGGAAACCCCAGTTGTAGAGCCCGGAATACTAGAGCAACAGCAGCGAGTGCGAGGGGGGGCAGCAGCAGCGCCCGTCACACCCGCCCGGCCGCCGTCCTGGCGCTTCCCGCAACTGTGGCAGCACCTGCGGCGGGAAATCGAGACCCCTATCGGCGCCATCGACCTCGCCATTTTCGAGAAAGGCGAGCGCCTCCGCGAGCAGCACGCCGCCAGACAGCATCGCGACCGCACGCTGCAGGCGAAGAGCCGCATCGTCGACATTTGGAAGCAGCGAAAGCGAGTTTTGGTCGAAAATTTTTCGGGTGTGGCAGCGAAGGTGCGGGAAGACTTGGGGGAAACGCTGGACTATGATTTCGTGTTTCCGCGTACGCCCCCCGAGAGCGGCGGCACGGAAACATTGTTTCGCGAATTGCTGCAGCTGTGGAAGGACGGTTGGCTGTTCCGACAAAAGATGAATTCCTTGTCTGGGGGAGAGGGAGCGACCGCGGGGGCTGGGTGGATGTCGGCAACCTCCACGGCAGTTGGAGCGGCAGGAGGTGGAACAGCTGATAACATGAGCAAGGCAACGTGGGCGACGGTGGTCAAATTTTTTCGATCGCTGAAGGTGGCGGTGACGGAAACGGATTTTGAGCTTCTGAGTAAGCTGCTGGTGTGGCGCTCGTACGAAGACGTGGTGGGGGTCGGACCCGTATTCGAGGCGGAGGTACAGCAACATCGGGAACCCGCTGGTGAAACAAGGTCGAACAGCACTGCGCCTGCGAAAGGAATCATGTCACTGACCCCACACCTCGAAGCAGCCTGCGTCCACGGGGATGATCCAGCATTGAAGTACTCGAGCGCAAGAACCACGTCAGCGGAGGAGAAGGTAGAACTAGAAAAAGATTTCTTCTGCACTGCGGGAATGCCCAGCTCGTCCTCCGCCTCGGCGTCTGCGTGGCCGGTGATGCTCCTTCCAATCGAACAAACACGGAGGATCACGGTAAAGGTCGCAGAAGAGGACCAGAAGTTGCTAGCGCATCTCATAAACATAACTGGGACCGGGCAGGGAGAGGGCGCAACGGGAGGCGTTCTGTTGGTCACGCTGCGCCCCGATGGCTGTACCGTCGACGGATTCCAGATGGCGACCCAGAACTGAATTCGAGGTAGTCCCCGCCGGACCGATTTTTGCGAGAATAGAAGGAGCATCGTAATACAGCGATGAACAGAACTAGTAAGGTGCTTCGAAGTAGTGGGAACAACGAAGCTAAACCAAGAAAATACGACATGTCATATCATCAATCTACCTTGGCGATGACGCTGACCAGGCGAATAGTGCACGTGCACCGCAACGTGGTATTAATTGCATATTGCTATCTGTACGAAGAATAAACCACTACACCGAGGACTGTGCTTCCGAAGTAAAACTAAACGTATCAACAAGTGAATTATAAGGAACACGAACACCTACACCACATTCTGACAAATTTTGGCTTTGCTAGGGTCCACTCGCGTTGACGACCACCTGAAGAATTTTAACGCGCAGAGGCAGATGAAGCAGTTGTGCCACAGTGAATGGTAGCTCCCTGACACGATTCAATTTCATCAATACTTAGTCGTTTCGCGAACGGCGATATCAGCCCGCAAAAAGGACAAGAATCATAGCACCTCGTCGAGGTCCAGCGGCACGTGCCGCTGCGCCGGACGGGCTCAGTCACCCAGCGCACGCTCCTAAAGGCGATCCCTATTCTCCTCGACTTCCATCTCGATCTCGAAGATCTCATGCGCAGCAGCTCTCTCGGATCAGTCGGTCGTGAACACATGATCAAGATCATCAATCGGGCCTTGAGTTCCACTCGAATGTCGATGTGATGAGGATCTGGACGATTGATCAGCCCCACCCCACCCGTGTGAAGCTCGTTTATCTCTACTTACCAAAGCGACGTACAACTACCAGGCGAATACACTGCTATCCAGCTTTCACTCACCCGCCAAGTGAGTCGATGTGTGAATCCACTCCGCAGCGGCAGGGGAAGAAGATGCCGGACGCAGATGAAAACTCCCCGAGCACCGACTCCACCGATGTCGACGTTGACCAGGCCGAGATGGTGGTCAACGTGGACTCCCTTATGGCCTACGTTAATGAGATGCTCGACGGCGGGAGGGAACTGGTAATTATATTCCCAGCCTGCTATTATAATGAATCCTTTTCCACCTTGCTTCGGTCGCACAGAACGTTGGAGTTGGTAGATCGGATACATGTATGTGCATGAAGATTATGCAAGAATGAACTAGTACATGAAAAATTTTTACACCGCAAGCGCAACAACGTCACCAATCAACACATCGCAGTTCATCGCCGGTGAGTACAAGGCATCCGAGAACGTGTACAACCAGGGGCTGGATGCTATTTCACAGTGCGAAGGGCTTCCGATAGCCGTGGACGATGTCCCGCGAGTGGTGATGGCAAAATCGCTGTTGTCCTCCTTCAAGGCCGAAATCTACATCAAGCAGGAATTGTACTTTCCGTTCGATCGATCATGTCCGTTCCCTATTTTATCGCAACAATAAAATCGAGCTTCAGCATCGGGTATCGTATGCGCCATTCTTTCAATCTCTCGCAGCCAGCACTTTTATTTTGTTCACACTTTTCGTTTTCCTATATGTATCCTTCGACAACGAATCCATCGCACAACGAACAGGTATCGTCGCGCTTTGCCTTTTTGCGACACTGCGGCTGTTGCGGACCCGAACAACGGCGCAGCGTTTCTGTACCGCATCGCCGCGAACCACAAGCTGAAGGAGTACACGAAGGCGCTCGATGATCTGCAATGGCTGCTGCGTAACGAAATGATCCACCGGAACCGCGACGCCGTCCTCGAATTCTTCGCGTCCGCGTTCTGCCCGCGCGTGGAGCTTTCCGAGCGGCTTTCAGAGGACGACGCATGCTCGTCTAAGGACAGCGTCGTGACGCCGGGCGGAGAGGGAAGCACCGCGGACGCAGTAGACTCAGCGTCGTCAACGAGCGCAGCGGGAACAACATCTTCCAGTGCTCCTGCTCCCGCACGCGCCGACGCAACAGCACAAAATGACGCAGATGCAGACGCCGGAGATTAAGGGGGGAATCAACCCATTTTCCTGGAGATTTCTCTGTTGGTGGGAGACTTGTATTTGCTCTTGTAGCTGGTCTCGTATGTTGTGGGCCGTGGGTGGCCTGTGCTGTCTTGTATTTGGTCTGATATTTTGTCTCGTCTTTGGTCTTCGATTCGATGCTCGGCACTGCTAGGGAGGGAGCTAGCACCGCGAAGCGACGGGCAGGAGGTG
>RXOD01006207.1:0-10961 GCA_005223375.1 Amoebophrya sp. AT5.2
CCCCCCCCCCATACCCCCCCCTTTTTGACCACCTTTTGAAAGCTTCCCCCGATAGGTGTACACCAAGTGCGTACCCCCCCCTTTATGAATCGATTTCGCCGTCGACGCGGAGGGGTTTGAAAGGGGGGTCTCCAAAGTCTCTAGAATGTGGACGATCAAATGGCCAAATACTATACCGCCTTTGAGCGCGTCCGCTAGGGACTTCCCGTTCGAGTTCTTGAGCACGTCTCGCGCGAAATCCCGCATGATCGCCTTTTCCGGATTCTCCTCCGCTTCCTTGCGCAGAAACATGACGGCCGAGCGGAGCGAGCCCTGGTTCTCGCCTTTGAAGGCTCGTAGAAAACCCCGCCAAAACCGGAACAGTTCGTCCACCTCGGGCACAATCTCCTATACAGATGTTGCTCGTTTTGTGGCCATATCCTACCGCCGCGCAACCGGGCATGGATTTGATCAACCCCTGCCACGCTCGCAGCTCCGGAATTCCCATATCGCTCAAATAACACCACGCCAGCTTCACCGCATCTGCGGACTCCGGACCAAGTAGATTGTGGCGGTCGAGCGGGCGAGTCGATATGTCGCGCCAGGTAGTCCGCGTGTCCACGATCATCTTGTCGACGACGTCGCTGCCGTAGAGCTTTCGCATCCAGGCTACGGTGCAGATTCCGCTGTTTCTCGTCGCGAGGTAGTCCACGTGCTCGCCGGTTGGATTCTTTTCCGCCTTGCTGCACGCGAGTGGCCAGTGCGCCATTTCCTCGTACAACTCGCTGATGGTCGGGTTCTATTCTTCGGATCTTTCGCGGTGGGCATGGCCACGTCCTCGACCACGAAGAGCTGAAGAAGGAGGTATGTTTGCGACTGGTTTTATTTATTTCCGTGATTGGTCACGCACTGTGTAAGTAGCCTAAATTCTAGGTTCCACAGCCAACTAATAAGATCAACACGAAGTACGTTAGCGGCCCACGCTTTATCCTTCAGCACATTCCCATAATCGTGCGACGTCCAGTACTGATTCTCGTTCTTGTGCGTCACCTTGAGCCCGAAGTACTTGCCGAGGCGGTGGTGAATGCCATGCGGGCACTCGTGGCAGAGGTTCCACAGCTCGAAGCTAAAACTCTGCATGCAGTACATCCTCTGTCGTATTGTGGTCGGAAGCAGTGCTGAACTCCAGCCGCTAACGCCGGCGCAGCTACAAATAATCGATCTAGGAACGATGCTAATCCTTAACCCCACCACACAAACTTTCACTAATAGGTAAGTGCGCACTTGCTCGCGGTAGGCGCACCGCCCACCAACTGTCCTGGCTTTGGTGTTGATCTTCGTCTTCGCCCACGGTTCGACCTTCGTCCTCGCGATGGAACGGTAGTTGGTCTTATCGAGGCCTTCGAGGTGGTTCGCGATGGGGCACATGTGCAGGAGGTTGTCCCATTGCCATTCGTCCAGCGTCACCTTCTTGTACAACAACGCGACTACCTGGCGGCCGAAAAAGAAATATAAGTATTTGCGCGGGTAAAAAAAGTTAAGTACTAGCGGGGCCACCGCTCGCCATTCAGCGCAGTGAAGACCTCTACTATTACTACGTCTAGCACATAATTACGTAGATGCCAGCTGTTCCGTGTCCGCGAAGGTCGGTATCACCGGGACGATGATGCTGCACTTTTTCTGTAGCTTGGTGTGGATGTTCGCTACTTCCTTGTTGTAGTTTCTGTTGTTGGCCCCCATCAAACTCGTCAAGTAGAGCCTGGGCTTCGTAGGCTCGTAGGGATCTTGGACCGGCACCCACCACAACGTGGCTTTGCTCTCCTTATTCATGCCGCGCCCGAGCGACACGAGCTGGAGGCTCTCGCTCAGTATCGTATCGTCGAAGCCAGGCTCCATGCTTCCGACGTAGATTGATCCCTTAAGAGGACTAGAAAACACCGGCATTGATGCCTGCGTAAGTAGAAGTATGATCGGCGTTTCTACTAATTGTGGGCGGGGTCCGAATGAATGATCAACACGGTGAAAGCTGGCCGATTGGGAAAGCCGACCCCAAGGGGAAAAAACAAATTCTCGTCCACGAGCCCAGCGTCTAGTCCTCTGCGCAGACCGAGGCGGACACTCTCACGCATCAACCGAGCCTGTTGCGGTCCTCACACTGCACAACCAACAACCAGATGGACGAGAGAACGCACCGATAGCTCGCAAGTGGACAGATCAAGACGTAGCGAAATAAAAGAACACGCCCACGCTGCCCACTCATGCCTGCTATGCTGGCTTCTTATGCGCTGGCGCTGCTGGCGCGATGTCTATATGTTCAGCTGCCTCGGCGAGCAATTTGAAAAATTTCATCAGCCAGCTCTCATATCCCCCAGCAAATCGCGGCTTCTTTCTTCAGTCAGTGCCGCTGCGTCAGTGCTTGCGGTCTGGCAAAGAACAGCCGCGTTTGACGCAATAATCTGCACACAAAAGTAGTGACTCTGTCCCAAAACGATAGGCAATTCCGAAAACGCAGCCACTTGTAGATTACTTTCTACTCACTTTCCCCACTAGCCCTCCGAATGCCATCACTTTGTCTTCGGATTTACTTAGGGCTTTACCAGCACTGTAGAACGCCTATACGGACAAGAATCTGCACGAGCAATCTGGCCACTAGACTGTAGCGCAATGCTCATTCGTGTAGCAAAAAGTACAAAACCGAGCTGGCTGATGCAATGGCTGCGACCTGGAATATTAATGAAGCTGTGATCAAAACCTAAGTAGTAGTGACGCAGTCTTCTAAACGTATCCAGTGGAAGACTCGCCGACCAACCAAGAATCACTTCTTGGCTTTTTTCATCGGCGGCCCGCGCTTGGGGGTCGGAGAATCCGGCGTAGGCTTCGCGCGCGGTTTGGTTTTCGGACTGCACGCGGCGGGTTTGGCCTTCGCCTTGGACTTGGACTTCGCGGTAGGCTTGGGCTCCGCCTTCGGTTCCGCGTCGACGTCGTCGCACGTCTCCCCGGGCGGTGCGACGGGCTCGTGTTCCGGGCGTTCCGGCGAAGCCCCCCCCGCATGCGGATCCACCGCATTGGGATCGAGATCTACGGCTGCGGCAGAGACGTCCAGCTCCGGCTCCTGCGCATCATGCGGCATCGGATGGTCCGGAACGGGCGGCGGAGGAGGCTTGGCGCCCGGGCCGCGATGACTGTGATACGCACCTCGCGGGTCGTGGTGAATTTGCATCGGGTTGCGCAAGCCGTAGGTCTGCTGCTGTTGCTGCTGCAAACCGCCAAGCCCAAGGTTGGTGAAAGGCGACGGAGGACGCGGGGGCACCGGGAAGGGATGCTGCTGCTGGGCGCACTGCGCGAACCCCGCCTGGCTTTGGAAACCGCTTCCAAACGCGTTGCCACCAGAGGACGACGAGGAAGAGCCTCCGCCCGAGCCAGGCATGAACATCTCGGGCGGCACCATGTGAGCCGGGGCATTCGCGGCCTGTAATAGTGTGGAGTGCATATCAAAGCATTATAAAAAAGCAATACAGCATAGCATTATAAAAAAGCAATACCCATGCGGCGCCAGCACCGCCAGCCGAAGACGAGGAGCCAGCCCCAACGTGGAGCGAGACCGTACCGCTATGCAGCGGCATCATCGGAGATGGAGCTCCCAAAGCAGGCATGCCGCCGTAGAACTGGTTGGCGGCGGCCTTGGCAGCAGCTTTCGCTTGGGCATCCTGCTGCTCCGATTGGAGGCGCATAGCTTCAAGTGTATCGGCATCCGGGCAGTGCTCGATGGCGGTGCGGATCTGGTCGGTAGCGCGCTCGTAGCGGGCCCATTGCCCCAGGGTACGCAGCGAGCGGTGGCCTTGCTGGTTGCGAGGAATCTGGGGCAGTTTTAGACTTTTGGTCGCTAGTAGTTTTGGCGTGCGCATAATTTGCGTCTACAATAAAATCGAATACGTCGGTGCGTTCGGCGTTGATCCGGAGCATGCGCATGATGTAGATGAACTGCCTCCGGTCGGTGATGAGGGGCTCGATGTCGCTCCGGCGCAGTTGGCCCCATGAAGATAGCAAAGTGGCCATGAACTCGAGCGGAAGCTGCGCCAGGGCTGTGAAGTTTGAGGAATGGGCTTATAGATTTAGAACCAGGCCGTAGCCGCTACCGTGCGACGATAAAGTATTAACTCCTAGTTGTGGTAGTGACACAGCATTAGGTCTAAGATACAGCACAGCCAATCCCGCGGCCGATGGGGCTATTATCGAGGTCGTCGATAATGGTCCAGCCCTCCTCACGTGCCGTTTGACGGAGGAGGGCTAGACTGTGTGCCCTCTGCCTGAACCGCAGCTCCTCCGCCGACATCCGAGATGTTTGACCCAGCAGGTCTTGCTCGAGGGATGGCTTGTCGTCAGGCGGTTTCTTGGGCGCGCCGTGAGCTCCCGGGACCCAGTAGGCGGACGCGATGGCAGCCGAGGTCACGAAACGGTTGTTCCAGGCAGAGGCCATCGGAAGCGAACCGAAGGCGAGCGTGAGGGCGGTGAGCTTCATGACAGAGGACTTGAAGGCGGTGAACTTCGAGAAGGCCGCGAGGGTGGTCATGGCGAAGTCAGCGACGGGCGGGACGTCGGCGTACGTGTTGGTGTAGTACGAGATCGCGTCGTCCGGGTCGAAGAAGTCCAGGGTGCACATTGGCACCAAGTTGAACGTGGAGACGTCGATCAGGTCCTCCGACATGTTGGCGAGCGCAGGCATGACGAGGGCCATGCCATCACCTTTGGTGACACCGCGACACAGCACTCCATCCGCAGCCATGCAGAGGAGGCCGCCGCCGGAGAGCAAGGTTCGCAGGCCCATGATGAGGAGTAGATTTCTCTTGCGAGCTTTAGACTTTTCCGCTAGAGGGTGTGGAAGGTTCGGGGCTAGTTAGCTGTTTAGTACGGCGCTGCCTTGCGTCGCTCTTTCGCTCGGTCTTGTTCTCGACCTTTCTCTCCTAGCGCTCGTACGTTTTTAGAATTCCACCGGCGGCAAACACATCTGCAGCCCTGCTTCCAACCGTTCAAATTGATCCGCGTGCCCCTTCTGAAGCTCATCACAATCATCGAAAGCCATATGCAGAGGCCTCATTTGTTTGCCGGTTTTCGGCTCGTCCATACCAGTAGGCTTTGAGCAAGAGATATCCAAAACGCAATGAATTCGCGGGCTCTCGCTCCTTCTGAAGCTGAGCCTTATCGTTGGATCAGCCTTCTCCTCCAAACCACACCAAGCTCGCACCGTCACCGTGTCGCCCGCCGCCCGCCGCCAGATCCGCAGTGAAGGACGACCGGCATCCTGCCCGTTCCGACACAAGTCCGTGACCCAGACTGCAGCTTCTCCTCCTCCTTTACTTATCTATCCTAGTTACCTACTTTCTATCTACCTGTTTGTTGTTTGGTTAGTTATTTCCGCTCGGTTCGCGGGCTCCGAAGTACCTGTTTTGTTTGCTTTCAATGAACCACCGCAGGTCCAGCTCCGGCGCGAACCTGCTTGCGAAGGCACCTGTTTTCACCTGGCAAAATTTTGCCAAAAATTTTTTTTACGCACTTCAAAAGTACGCAGATTTGGTGCTCTAATGTTCGTCCTCGTCGTGGCGAAAGCTTCTATTCTGGAATGAGCACGTTGTATTCGATTTTGTGACGTACAACTCAAACTCCTGCGTACAACTTCAAACTCATGCATGGTGCAATGTTGTCATCTGCAACATCGTCTCGTCCAGAAGTGCGTGGTCGAGTCAATGGCTTCGCTCGATTTCTGACGCATCCTCGTATGTACAACTACACGCGAACAAGCGCGATACGAATTCTGCGCTTGCTTCGACATCGAACATCACAGACGGTAGTCCAGCAACACCTTTTTGATGAAGCTTCTCCCGCAGGAGGTTCCCGCTTTCGCGTACCGTCGTGTCTGTGACCACGGACACGGTATCCGCAACGCAGTTGTTAGTTGAGGACAACAGCCTTCAGCCCCTCACTCAGTACCCTTGCCATTTTCAAAGTATAATTCGCTCAAAGTATAAACTAACAAGTCGTCTTCTAGTAGTTCTAGTACAACTCACTAAGTCCTTTGAGTTTGATTGCCACGACGATGGCGTACTTTTAGTACCTTGAAGGCCGTCTTCTACTAACTGTAACTCTACATAAATAGACTGAATCAAATAAGGTAAAGCGATCCTTTGATTTTCCTTCGATTTCGAATTTTTCGAAGTAAATATTTATAAAAATGTACTATAAGTATAATTTTTTCACGTTCACAAAAAAACTCAAACTGAAGCTTCTACGTACTGGGGGCGCCCAACATGAACACGAGTGCCACAGAGCGTACTGCTGTCGGCCCGAAAGCGTCTACTCTCCGATCCGAGTAACATCAGTCTAAGAGTGGTCAGTGCGTTCGCTCTTCCAGTTCCATCTCCTGCATGCGCGAACATCTATCGACAAGGGGCGACCCAGGCAAAGCACGGCCTCGATCATCTGCTTAGATGCGCGTCAACTCGACCACAGCAGGAAAGTGCATAAACCTCTCCATGGGGTTCGGACACCTCTCCCGGAAGGCCGCGAGCACGTCCTCGTCGATCCAAAATGGCGAAGGACGCTTCAGCGACAGCATTGCAGCGGGGTCGCGCTTCACGGCTTGAATCACGACTTGTTTGTTCTGGTGCACTTTGTGGTCTTCGGGCAGTCGTTCGAAGATGAAGTTGTCCTCGTCGAGCTCCATAACGAGACGCAGAAGATCGTCATCCTCGCGGAGCTCCTCGGTCGGCAACAAGAAGAAGAGATAGCGGTAGTCCGGAAGAAAATTTAAAACCGCTTCTTTAGCCCAGCCGCAGAACCGTTCCAAGTACTGAAGCAAAAAACGTTCGACAATTTCATGGCGACGCGGCGGAGGATTCACCTTGTTAAGCGTAGCGCCATATTTTCGTGGCGTGGCATCATGCTGCTGCGCGACGCATCTAGCCGCAGTGCCGAGTACTGCACGACTCTGCTGGAGGTCCAACGATGCGTACTGCACAGCTGCACCACACGACGAGACGGCAGCGGTCACGGCTTCATTGTCGGCTTGCAGAGCGCTCCCGGCGCGTCTCAAAAGAGGCCCGCAACACCTGAGGGCAAACAAAACCAGGTCGCGATCAGCACACCGAAAGAGTTCAAGTACAGCATTTTCGTCAGAAAACGCGCCTCGCTCTTCTGCCGTAAAGTCTGTCATGTTCAGTTTCTTTCTCTCCGCGTTGAGGATGTCCACTTGGAGCGTATCCGCAACTAGAACCAGAAGAGTGCAATTCGAATCCCAGGAGGGCCTCGAGCCCAGACATGCAGCGCCGGTTGCAAATCTGCCAAATCTGCACCACGAATCCCCATCGCGATGCCACGGTGAATGCGAATGGGACAGCTCGACGCAGGCAGCTTTCATTACCAGTTGGAAGAAGGAAGGATCCTCCAACAGTTTGGTGGTGTAGCATGCGCGTGTTTTCTTGGCACGACTGCTGGATGGTAGGTACAGCCACGGCATGGCCTTCGCCACGCGACGGCAGAGCTTTGGGTCACGTCCGACGAGGTCTGCTCGCACGTTCGCCGGTGGAGAAAGTCTGTCGTTGGTCTCGCCGTAGAGAAATTCGCGCAGAAGTATCTGCCACGATGTCGTCATCCGGTGCAGTTGGTGCGGAGAGTAGTCGCCGAAATAGTACCGCTCCATTTCGTTGCGGATGGCCATCATTTTTTCCAAAGCTGTCACTAAGGACACGCTGTCGCCCCTTAGTGTGTCCGATGCGTGGAGGAACGCCCAAGCGTCTCGCACAACTGCCGTCATAACTATTTCTGGGTCGGCGCGTAGGCGAAGACTTGCGAATTTCAGGCTTGTAGGATCGTGCTCCACCGCTAGCCGGACCACCTCGAAATTGTCGCGCCCAGAACAGTCGCCAGCCATTTCTAGAAGCCGCGTCCGATCCGATGTTCCCTCGATCTCCAGATCAGCCCAGTCGTAACGACGCTTACCGGAATCAAAAACCATATTCCACCACGAACCATCTTCGTATGTATTGAATGCGAACTGTACTTCATCCTGGTGCAGCTTGCAGCCCTTTCCACAGCGATGCTCAAGAAGACCCCTGAAGTCCACTAGCTCCGGAAACCCAACGAAAGCGAACGGATCGTGATTGTCTTTGGTGCTTACAGTATGGCCTGGATGACGCCTCGCTACCGTATCGAACGTTTGCTTGGGCATTATCGCGGCACGTACGTCTTTCAACCGGCGCAGCGCAGCAATCAGCACGTCCATGCCCTTGTCTTCCGGAATACCGCGGCCATAGAAGTATCTGACTGCGTATGGATTCTGTTGAATTGCGACTTTTGCGATGTCCCAATCCCCCAGCAACTCTTCCGCCGCATACTTTACCGCGAGTCCATTTGTGCTTGCGCATAGCATCACAAAGCCTTTGTCTGCAACGAGTTCTACATTGCGAACGGCATATAACATAGCCGGGAGTCCGTCTCGCTTGGCGACGGCCTCGAGAACAGCACGGCTCGTCCACAATTTTCGTGACGCGTACTGGATGGCCCACGGTTTGTGAGAAACCGCCAGGTGGACAAGGTCTGGATCCGCCCGCAGCGCTCCCGAGCAGTACTTCAGCGCCCAACCGCACTGCTTGATAGCAATGGTAGCTAAGTCTCGGTCTGTTCCGCGTAAACGGCGTGACGCATATCGAAGAGCTCGCCAGTCAGCGCATACAGCGACAGTAGCCAGGTCTAAGTCGTCTCGCAAAGATGAAGCGACGTAGCGAAGGGCAAGACCGTTGACGGAGCATGCTAGTAATGAGCGACATTTGCTCTGCGCAAACAGCTGCGCCTGCGGTATCAGCAGCGGATCCGTTGCCGTAGTGGTTGATGCTTCCGAAAAGCGCCTCACACAAGATCGCACGAATATCTCACTCTCCGCCCATTCTGGATAAAGCGTCGCAATTCGATCGAGAAGAAAACCTTGCTCGTACATGTTCGGCTCGCGCTGATAGACCGGATGCCCCATGCGTGTGGTCCACCTGCCGGTCCCGTTGTCCTGTTCTCCGTCATATACGACTCCCTCCCAATCGCGGTCGTAGCCACACACATACGGACATCGCTGAGCTATTGCGGCGTTTTCGATTATGCAGAGGCGCTTGATTCGTGCGGCCTGCTCAATCTCATTTTGATTTCGGACGGCGTGATCTCTTCTTCTCGCAGCACGCGGATTTTCTTCAAGCTGTTGCTTGGCTCGCTCCTCTTCGTCAGAAACTACAGACTCTTCATCACAGTTTGGCTCATCCGGCTCCGATAGATCGTCGTCATCCCAAGGCAAAAAGTCGGTTTCCACGTCGGAGCTTATATCTTTCTGCCTGCAGATCGCTTCGGAATGATCGAAAGGGCATGTGGTTGTTGCGTCGACGTAGGGAAATTGTCCATATGGAAGTTGCGATGCGAAATTCTTCGCTTTCAGGCGACGGCGCCCGGTATGCTTTTGGTGGATCTCTCCGCCGACGGTGTGCGCCCCCCACTCGATTGCTCGTTCGAGCTCTCTCCTGACTACGTCATCCGCTTCCGAGGCTCGAAAGTCAAAGAAAACCGTGAGACTTTGACTTGGTGCGCTGCCAAAAAAATCGCCGCTGACAAATACTTCGCCGTGCCGTTGTTCTTTGCGATCAAATGTTGACAACAAGGCTCGTACGTCCGCGGTGGGATCGCGAAACACTAAACCCAGTCCCACGTCGACTGTCTTGCTTTGGCCTGGAGCTCCCGGCGTATCGGTCGTGTCATTGCTCGGAAGTCTACTGGTACTGACACTTGCTTCGTCGTCCAGGATCAGGTAGTCGCTCTCTTCGATGTGACCGCGAGACTCCGGCTGCAGGACATTCTGCGGCAGCAGATTCCAGGGTGAGGAGGACCTTTCGATTTCGTTCTTGCTCGGGCCGGTAATTCTGGCATCAGCACTTCTCGCGGTTGGATTCCACGGAGAGCTAACGCCTGCTCCTGTAGTTGTCGCCAACGCGGGCTCACCGCCAAGCCCGCCATTAAAACAAGTGTCGCCCATCGCCATACCACTTGCACCAGTCATTTCCGTGGCGCTGTCTTGCTCGCAACCCCGAGGGCCGCGCGGCGAACCGGATAGAAAAAAGCAATGCTCCACCGCCGGCTTGCCAGTCGCCGCCTCGACGGCGTCCATGATTCGCGACAGCGGAAAGTACTCCGTTTTTTTTATCTGCAGCGAGCGAACAGTCGTCGCCCTTTCTGTTTCCGGAGCCGGACGACCGCTCACGCCGAAATCGGATGCGGATCCCTTGTTCTCGTGCTCATCTTTCCAAGAACACTCCACGATCACTTCGCCCACTACGTTTCTCACACGCAGAAAAATCGGCATGTTGGCGGTAGCCCTCGTGGCTGGCAAATGCCATTTTTTTTTATTGTAATTGCAATGAATTGCTTACCGAAAAATTATACTTATTTTTTCGCTGTTTCTGTTAGTGTTTCAGTTTCTCCTGAGATAAATAGCCACACCGACACCCACGAGCACAAATAAAAGACCTGAGATAGAGCAGTGCCAGAGCCTGAGCATTTACATTTGTGAACTCAAATTTGGAAAGCTGTCTTTGAATTTATGATCGTCACGGATACGATGAATATCACCGACATCATCATGAAAGAATTCATGACTCGCCACGTATACGGAAAAAAAAAAAAAAATATGATGAAGACACATTAGCAGCACACTGGCAAGAAATCGAGTGACTGTGGATCCAGCACAACATCACCTGTTTGATGAAGCTACTCCCGCAGCAGGACGGTCACGCTTTCGCGTACCGTCGTGTCTGTGACCACGGTATCCGCCACGATTGGTTGACAACGCAGTTGTTAGTTGAGGACAACAGGCTTCAGCCCCTCACTCAGCATCCTTGCCATTCTCAAAGTATCTATAATTCGATCAAAGTATAAACTATACAATAGAGGTGTGCCCAGTG
>RXOD01006208.1:0-10959 GCA_005223375.1 Amoebophrya sp. AT5.2
ACCAGGGCAAGCGTGCGAAGAGCCTCACCGGCGACTGCATCAAGAAAAAGCGCAACACTTTCACCGAGCTGCTGAAGCAACAGGATGAGTTCAAGGTGGCCTGCAACGATCTGGAGCTCGCGCATTCAATCCAGGCGGACGAGGTACCTGCTCGAGTTGTTGTCATAGTGATGGATTCCTTTTCCTTCAGATGATCTATCGATCCGATGTTATTCCTGGTCCGATGTCGAAGTCGATGCGCAAAAGCAAAACACCTTCTCGAGTCACAAGACCGAAGCATGATGATGACCAGGCGACGCGATACAGATAAGGCGCCGCGTCTGCGTTTCGGTTTCGCATTCGCTTTCGGCTCAGTGCTCGCTGGCCTAGTCATGCTCTGCTCGATTCGCGGCTGCGCCCCCGGTCCCGTCTGCGCGTTCCGATTTCAAGCCCGCGTCCGCAGCTGCGCTCAGCATCAGACTCACTGTCACTACCGAGAGCGTGTAGCAGTAGCGGTCGCCCCCCTCCTCGTCGCTGTGCCTCTGGCTTTGGGTTTGTATTTGTCGCAGGGTTTGGAGGAAGGGCGCGCACACTCGAACTTGTTCTGCAGGTGTGGGCGTAGTTGTAGGCGGGGGGCGGGCTGATTCACGATTCAGCACGATACAAGATAGGAGTCGCGATTCGGCTGCAGTTGCTCATCGGAAAAAAAGCGCGAACAGTAAGACTAGGAGTAGCCGCCAATAGAAGTGGTCGCGTGAGTGCGAAGCTAATCGAAAGCAATGGATAGTAGCACCTCCGCGTCCGCCTGCACGTGCACCGCTATGCCTTCGTTCTTTGTCTTCGTCTTCATCTGGAACCGCAGCCAAAGGCAGGCTCAGAAGTGGCTCTCTTCTTCCATTGGGTTCCACGCTTCGGGCCCGACTGAACTCCCACCCTTTCCACAACACAGAGCGTTTTCCTGGCCCAGCGCGAGCTGATCGTGAAGCTGACGAAGCAGTTCTACGACAGCGCCTGGGAGGAGGACAAGTACATGAACGACAAGGGATGCAACGTCCTCGGCTGGATTGAGACGGAGGCGAAGTGGGAGGAGGGCGAGGAGCGGCAGGAGTGCCCGTGGCAGATGATCGACTTGCGGAAGCTGGACGCGTACCAGGATGCGATGACGTACATCCACAAGAACCCGACGCTGGTCACGCCGAAGCCGATTCAGAAAAAGGAGCCGGCTATGCCGTCTGGCGGAAAGAACCCCGCTCTCGAGCAAAGCGACGAGGCCCAGAAGGAAGCGAGTCGGAAGTACTTGCAAAACGCCGACTCCAAGAGCCCGTTCTGGTGCCGCCTCGGGAAGGCATTGAACCCGCTGAACACCGACGGACGCGGAAAGCAAGAGCCCAACGCGATCCTGAAGCTGCGCCACCTCATGCAGCTGGACCAGAAGAAGTACAAGTGCACCAAGTTGGAAGAGAACGAGGAGAAGCCGTTCTACTTTTTGAAGATGAAGCATAGCCCCAAGGTCTGGTCGTTCGAGAGCGAGGGCCTTGAGCCGATCCACTGCGTCCACGCGCACAAGTATTACGCGCCGCTGAAGTACTTGCGGCACTACTGGGCATTCACATCGAACACCGCGAAGGGCGCGGACTCGATGGACGACACGGACATGATCCGATGGAAAAAATTCACAGTGGTACTTGCCGCATCGAATGGCTACTCTTGCTTTTTCTCCGAAGCTTAGACCTAGCACTTTCGTTCTTGCGAGTCAATGAGTAATCGTATGCGTAAGACAAAAAAATATAAATGCCTGCTCCTGCACCCCAGCCCTTCTGCAATGGCAAGATGAGCTTCCTGGCCCCGATCCGCGTCGAGAGCGATGGGGTGCTGGAGAAGCTGCAAGCGAATCTAAAGGAGAAGATGGTCTCCGCTGGAGATGACGACAACTCTGGATCCGGTAGCTCCAGCAGCAGCACTGGCGACGGCAAATCCGGGGGCGGCAAGGTGCTCGTCGGGGACGAGGCATTCTGAGTGGTATTGTGTTTGTAGTTGTTGCCATGGCGTCTCAAAATCAAACTCATACGCACTGCTGGTAGTGCTTGGGCTGTGCCAGCAGCTGTTGTCGATCCACTACCGCTTTCACTTCCGGATCGTCCGCTTTTGTTTATGTTTGTCGCGCCAGTTGATCCACTTCCACATCAACAGCGTCTACGTCAACGACATCCACATCTACACTTCACAATGACAATACCGCTACCGCTTCCATCTCCATCTCCGTCTCCTCTGGCAGGTTGTTTGTGTTTCGGGCTGCATTCGGGCGGTCCTCTCGTGGCTGGGCATTCCGTGGCGGCTTGAGGTTCTCCTCTTGCTTCTGCGGCGTGTCGTCGACATCGTGGAGGCGGTTGCGCGTGCAGTTTCGAAAGCAAGTAGCTCCCGTGGCGGATTTGGATTTTCCGTGGTGTGGTCTGGCCTGGACGGAGAGGGAAGTGGAGCTACGGGATTGGGATGGCCAGCACGCTGAAACGGGAGGTGGCGAAGTGAAAAAAAAGGCTTGGTAGCGCTAGCTCCGCAAGCGCGGAGCTTTCCTTATCTAGTCATGCTCTTGCATTCAGAGTCAGCGTATCTAAGTCTATATGAGAATCGTCGCGACTCTCGACGAAAACAGAACGACCGCAGAAGGTGCTTGCACTGCGAGTCATGCCCTACAACTTGGAGCAGCGGCAACGTGGTTGGCGGTGGCCCGAGTTCCAAGCCCCGACCTCTGCCAGTTACAAGCATGGACGCCATCTAGCAGCCAATGTGTAAACAGGAGTAGGAGCATGCGCAGGGCCAGGCTTTGCGCCAGGTCTTGCGCATTCTCTTTTCCATTTATCGCTGACGACCACCCAACTATAGATCTTCCCTTTCCGTCCGTATATCTTCATTCGTATCCACATAATACCGGATCCGGGGCCGGGCCCGGGCGATCCTGTAGTCGTAGTCCGACCCCGAGCCCGACGACAATAGGCCAGCGCTTTCCGCATCCGCATCCTCTGCCACTGTCGGCGTCGGCTCGTGGTGTCGCGTAGTTCTCGACGTGCGTCCGACAGCAGGAGTCGTTCCGGGCGAACCTATGTATAATCATAGATCCACGCCATTCGTTTACGTACTTAAACTTATACTTTCTTGTTCATCAGGTTTAAGATCAGCTTCAGTACCATGCTGATCCACATCGTCACGCGGATTCGACTTCGAGACCGACGTCGGCGCGTAGTTGAATGCACTCGCGTCCACCCCCGGGATCAGGCTCGACCTGGTTTTGGTTTTCGTGGGCCTGAGCGTAGGACTATGCGTATCCCTAAATGATATCGATGTGCTTACCTTTCGCCTTCGCGACTGGATCTGCGTCTGGCTCTTGATCATAATTTTTGAAAATCAGAAGTGAGTTTGAAACTACGGACCGCCAGCACTCCTCGAAAGTCAAAGTAGTTCCAACTCCAAGTTTAAGTTTTATCAAATTGAAGATCAAGAAACCGAAACAACTACCTGTGATGTGTTGTGAAGTAAAGCAGGGCCTTGAGCTGCAAGACCAAGAGTTACGCACGGCATCAACTTCAGAAGCTCCTTCTTTCAATTCCGCGACGCTGATCGTGAACTGCAATAGATACAGAACCGGACCAATGTCGATCGCATAGGAAAGGGAAGCCACAACGATTATACCCCGGCGCATATGAAACGCAGGCACGTCCGCCAGTCCCTGTCCCGGCACGTTCAGCACTAGACTGAGCGCCAGGGCGATGCGGCGATGTCGGTGTTTCGTGCGCGAGCAGATCGCCCAAACCGTACACCCACCTTTGTAGCGTTTCCGTGTGATTTTCATGTACTTCAACAGCAGCTCGAGGCTCGATTCGAAAGTAGCGACGTGCCTCTAGTGACAGCCAGACTTCAGTGAATCCAAGCGGTGCACATCTTCCTATCGATTTGAGAACTTCGCGTTTCAATTTCTACTTCAGTCCGAACATATAAATATCAAAGCGAAGCTGTAGCCTTGCGGTCGACATATATTCAGATCGTGACGCCCTACCAGATATGAAGCCTAAACAAGAAAGCGCGATACCGTTGTCGTGGCGTGTCCGGGAACGCAAGTAGCGAAAGCGGAAATCTCTCTCCTTTCACTTATTCTCATGCTTCTTGTGCTTCGTCGTCATTGATTCGCAGCGCTCGCGGTCCGCAGCTGTCGCCTGTCGTCGCTCTGGTGTGCCTGCTGTTGTATTGCTCGGCACTGGTAAGCGATAGCGGGCGCGACGTGGATGCGTCGCTGATCATGCCTACAGACCTGAAAAAATTTGAGAATCACATAAATCGGATCCGGATCAGAATGACCCGTAGACGTTTTCCCAATCCCCCAGCCCGCTGCGGCAACGCAGCTATTGGTTAGTGTCTTGTGTTCACCAACTCGGTCAAAAGTCCCGCGCCTGCATGAAATGTCGATCCGTGGCCCTGGTCAGATGTTCACAAAGTTCCTGTCAGGGATTGGGGGATCATGAAAAATCCAGCCCGAGCGGCCTGGTAAGTGTAAGCATCAGCAACATAATCTACGAGCTAACTTTCGCTATCCTTCCGAGAAGTTACGTAGAATTACGCTTAGCTGAACTTAACATTCTGATGTTTCGTTCCCTCATACATCTAGTTTTTTGTGTTGACATTTGAAAAGGTGCAATGATGCCTGACGGTGGACGTGGACGCACAACGATGCGATCTTCTTAAACCTGGCATAGGAAAATGAGAGTT
Organism: Amoebophrya sp. AT5.2; assembly: GCA_005223375.1. Taxonomy (NCBI): domain Eukaryota; class Dinophyceae; order Syndiniales; family Amoebophryaceae; genus Amoebophrya; species Amoebophrya sp. AT5.2. Next base: position 4,735 of record RXOD01006208.1, read on the forward strand.
GCGCGACTTGCAAAGAACAATAGCCACTCCGCATGCGCTTTATGGTTAGCATCTTTCCTTTTTTCTCATTTTTTTTTTTCTCCTTCTCCAACATCCTGTTCTTCTTCATGAGAGAAAAAGTCTGTTTCTCTCCCGCTTGGGGGTGAATCCATCGGTGCGGCTCTAGCCGAGTCGATCTCCCTCCCGTCGAGCATCATCTCGACTCTTGGCCATGCCGATGCGCACGGCATTTTCTACTCCGTGCGGCACCTCTTCGAAGGTTTCGAAGATCGCGCGCAAGATGTTTCTTTTGTCTAATTCTTTGTTAAAGCTCATGAGCGGGTGGTGGTGCTGGTCGGGCGCCTCTAAAATATTGATAACGCGTTTCAGCAGCGCGTTGTTTTCTTCCACCTGCAAGCGCACACGCCCCTCCAAGTATCGTTCTGGCCGCGGCTCGCTTATGATGCGCTTGAGAAGAGTGCTGTTCTCTTTCGCGCGCAACTGCATCAGGTGGTCTTCCGTGTCGATCCCCACTTCCGACGGAGAGGGCGACGACAATGGAGAGCCGCCTAGCGCGTCGGCGATGAGGTCACGCGCGGGTGGAACTGGAACCCAGTCCTTCTCCGCGGGCTCCGACTTCGTCCCCCTGATCGTGGACTCGTCCCACTCTTCCTCGATCTCCTTGATCAACTTCTCCTCCTTCAGCACTCCTGCCAGCCTCGTGCCGCGTTCTTCTAGCAGTCGGCCGAGCTGCCGTTGCGAGGGGCCCAGCCCTAAATCATCGACAAACCCCGGATGCGCAAATTGATGGACGGCCGCGCACACCTGATGTGGCGGTGGTGGAAGAAAGGTTGCAAGTGTGGAGACAGGTGGCATCAGTGCCGCTTATTCGATGATTGTGACTTTTTAAGTGTAGGCGCGTTACCTCGAGCATGACGTCCATGGCGTCATCTTCGTGGCCGGCGCTCATCTCGCTGTGAGCCTTGCGCGCCGTCTGGGTAATGAAGGTCGTCAGCTGCATCTTGGACATGCCGAGGATGTTCTTGCCCCCCTTCATCAGCAACCGAGGATGGCCCTCGGTCATCAGCTTGATTTTGTGGTAGAGGCCTGCCCGGAGGAGATCGGTGCCGGGCAAGCCTTGCTTCGACTCCGTGAAGCTGCTCATGTCGCCGACTGAAAACTTCGGCGAGGAGACGCGGCGTAGCTTGATTTTCTTCTAGCCTAAAACTTGTTCCTGCTCGTTATGGGTACTTACTACCTGGGTAACTAAGGACGAGATTTCCTCTCGGGAAGAAACGACAGCTGTCCCGAAAAGTATCTTTCGTGAGATTGATGTCGGGGCGCCACTCCATGAAGAAGGGAAAGTGCTCCGGTTCGTTGCCAGGATTCGTGTTTTTGGTTTCTTCCTCCGCGGTCCAATATTGTGGACCGCACTCGTGTCTGTAGCGTGCGCGCCACTCCTTCCAATTAGTAGCGTTCTCAATGTTGATCGGGTCTCCAGCGATGCGCTGCTGCTGGACAGCTTCTAACTTCTTACAGAGCTCTGTGCGAAACCCTTTTTGCTTCTGCCTTACTGCTTTTATCGGGTGCGGCGTACTACCGGCGGACGATTTACGTCCCGCTTCCATTCCTGCTGAAACTGGAGAAGGGCGGCTGAACGTCGCGTAGTTAGTTATGGCTATCGGAAGTTAGTACTAAAAGACCATTGATCTTTGTGACCCTTTCAGATTTAGACTTTTGGCTTGCGATTGATCCTGAGACTGTGCAACGGATCGGAAAGTGCCTTGTGAGTGCGTTGACTTCGCTGGTGTTTCTGGGAATGTCGCTTTGTGCCCCTTCCATCTTCCTGCGGCCTGAAGCCGTCTTTGCCCAGTTTCGGACTCTCGAGGATTCTGACTTCGGTTCTGGCGATCTATCGCGTCGAAAACAAGCAGCGCTGCACACCACCCATGGGGTTTTCTCTTCTTTGCATCAAAGGCGTGAAAAGTCGAGAAGTTGAAAAACTTTAGCGGCAAAAAACGAAGCCGCGCTGCTTCCGTTGGAGCACAACTCTGCAGAGGCGACACTTTGTCAAGGCATAGCGACCCGAGTCGTTGAGCCGGGCAGTGGCTGAGACATCCAGCACGGCCGCCCGACCGACCCGGACTTCTGCAGCGGCTCGCCCCACCTGGGGAACCCCTAACCACGGACGTCTCCGAAGATGGTAAGGGATCGCGTCGCTCGCGCTTCGATTAAGTACTAGGCCACCTCTTGATGGTGGGTTCTTGGAATAAGATTGCGAAATCGATAATGCGGTAACAAAAGTGACGGCGACAGAGCGAGAACACGTCGATTCACGCGCCATGTTATTGTAGCCTCGGCCCGGCATAGGCTTGTATTCCTGGGCGGGAAGAGCATCTGCTCTTGTGGAGGGAGGTCCTCGAGGGACCGTCGTGCGTCGAGCGCACGACCTCCGATGGCCTACAGGCCGACCGGACGAGGCATTTTAGGGGTTTGAAAGATCTCACTCCATTTTTTGCATTTTGTTTTTTTGGGGCTTGGTTTCTACCTTGGTTTCTTGCGAAAGTGAACACTTACAAAGAGGCTGCTGGATTCCTTTGAGAATCGCTGTCAGCACTACTCTGAAAAGCGGCGCCAGCCATCGGCTGAAAACCAATTGCGGCCTCCCTCGGGGAACCAATTGCGGCCTCCCTCTGGGAATCCATTGCGGTCGCCCTCAAAAAAACAGGCGCGGCCACCCTCAGGAAAACGGCCGGCGTCTGGTTCCAATACTTTTAGAAAAAGGGAGTCAGGCCTTTGCTGAGCACCATTGTCACCTTTATTGAAAAAAACTGGGCGCGGCAACTGCTTTCCCCAGTTCGTTTCTCGTTTATTAATAAGCTCCCAACTCCCCTCTCCCGGTTTCCGCTTTCCCCTGTTTCAGACGAGCTGGAAACAGAAAGCGTGTGAGTTATTGACTCTGCTCTTGTGAGTGTATATGAGTCGGAAGTGTGGGGAACAAAAGCCCTCCAACGAGAGTCCTCCCCGCGGGCGTTCCCTGGAAGGCGTTTTGGAAGTGCAAGCAAGGGCGCGCTTGTACTTCGATGCGTCTACTAACGTGCTGCCTCGATGATCGAGGCAGCGCGATTCGTTGGAGGCAACACCAGCGCGCTGGTGGGTAATTAACCTTCTAAGTAACTCTAACAACTAATTCGCTGTACTATGCCTAAAAAGTAAAAGTATGCATATTCATATATTTATATAAGTATCCTTATGGCACTGCCGTAGATTTAGACTTAGGAGGCTGGCTTTGCTCTTGCTTGTATCGAGCAGATAACGAAGGCAAAACGTCGCAGTCGTTCTCTGCTGGGTCCATGGACGAAACCATGGACCAGGAATCGAGGGCCATCCTGGAAGCCCTCGACGCCTGCCAGTGCGTCATCGGGACCCGTCTGGACGAAGTAACGGCCAGCCTGGAACAGATCGACGACAAAGTGGACGGCATCAAGAACGACGTTTCGGTACTTAATTTCCATTTATTTCCTCAGCTAGAGCTATTCCTATTGCCATTGATTTACATTTAGACTTGGAACGTTTTCGCGCCATTGATTTCGAATTGTGTATTTTTTTTCGGATGTGATTCTGATTTCGAATTATGATCATTGCAGGACCTCGAGATGATCGACCTCTACGTGCGGGACGCGGAGGAACAGATCCGCGGCGTCGAGCACGAGGTCCGCGAGGCCAAGGAGCAGAACCGCGCCACGGAACAGAACCTCACCGACAAAATCGACCACTTATCGGAAAAAGTCGACGACATTGACACCGAGCTAGCGAAGGCGATGAGGATGCTGACGCAGATCCTGAACTTGCTGCACCAGGGACCGGTCCGGATCAGCAAGTAGCTGGCGAAGAAGTTAGGCGATAACTAAGCTACTTGCGCGCTGGAGTGCGTGGAAGACAGCTAGGGTAGGGTTAGGGTAGTATCTATATGTATCGGCACAGTATGAATATCAATACGCAGAGGATTTATCATTCAGTTTCAGACTCAGTACGGTTGAAGTTGTAGTTCAATTATTATTATGATTCAGCTTCAGTTACAGTTGTAGTTCGTTTAATTGAAATTGTCAGTCCGCCAAAAACAAGAACGAAGGCGAAGGACAGCAGAAAATGAAAATGAGAAGTATTTGCGGATTCTGTGTTGTATACTGATATCGTAAATGAAAAAAGCTAATGACGTTGAAGTTGATGCATAAAACGAAAAGGAAAACGCATGCCGCGACCAGAAGCAAAATGAAAAAGCTCCTGCCTTCAGTCTGCTGGGTCTGTTCGCCGAATTCGAATTGTTTTTGTCCGTCTGTGTTCTGGGTACGATCTCCATGCCTCCCCCATATTCATAATCTTAAATCAATCAATTTGAATTCGGAAACAACTCTTCTTCTACTTCTTCGCGATCTCGTGGCCAGTTCTTATTCTTCTCGTGATGAAGATGATCACGCACGTGCACTGAACCATCGGACCTGAGCCTGAGGACCTTGATCTTGAAGGGAGCGCATTCAATACCACTGACTTGAAGACTAATCTACCATCGATCACAGTTCGTTGTCTGTTCGCGATAGTGGCTGATCGTGAGCCTGAGCGCAGGGGCAAAATCGTTCTTCGTGCATCCCGCTAACTCCTTACTAAGCAGGCAGCAACTTCTTTATCGCCCCCTGGCGTTCTCCAATTGCTTTAGCGTGGTCTCGCACAGTCTCGTCTACGACGGAGCTCTAGGTAGAAAAACAAATGCTGCCGCGCGGAGGAACCATCGACGACACCTGTCTCGTCCGTGACGAGAAGCTCCGGCCGTGGGTGAAGGACATGAGTATGACCGAGGGGGACTACGCGGCACTCAGGGAGCGTCTGTGGTTCTACATCGGGGGGCTCCAGGGATTCGTGATGGAGCATCCAGGGGTTTGGACGAACAACCTCGCCAACAGGGCTCGCCGACAGGCGGAATGGACGGCTTTTTTTTTTGAATCAAATATTGCAAAGTGAATGAGTCAACTATTGAAGTGAGTGAATGAATGACGTCGCTTGAGTCAAATATTGAAAAAAAAACAGATGTTGACTACCTTCGCGAGCATGGAGGATTCGCGAGCATGGGAACCGATCATCGCGAACACGAAATGCAACGTGCTCGTCCCTGATGAGGATGCGAAGCCCGGACAGGGCAAGAAGATGAAAGTGAAGGAACAGAGCATGACGCTGCGCGAGCTGGCAAAGCTCATGTAACAAAAAAAAAAAGCGATCCAAGTGCGGCAGAAATTCAAAGTTTCCAGTTCGAAGATCAACATCCAGTGTGTTCATAGACCGATCATCGCGACAACGCAAACACTCACACCGTTGCGCGTCTCCGTCTAGTACTAGTCTGAAATCAATTGCTGGCGCATCTTGCTCATCTCCATATTTTTTTTTATATCCTTTGGCTTCGAAGCAACAGCATGATCGTGCGTGTGCGTCTGCAGGAACTCCAGGAGTAATTCTAATTCTAACTTAGAAAGTTCAGCTTCAGACGGTTCAGTCTAGAGGTATGCCACCGAAGGGGCGCGGCAAAGGGAAAGGGAAAGGAGACCCGCTCACGCCGTGGTGGGGAACTGAGTTCCATTCGAACGATTTCTGCAGACGTTTCGACCCGATGAACGACTTTTTGCGCGAGCGGTGCGGGGTCTCGCGAGTCTGGCTGGAACGGCGCGTTGGTATCGAACGAGCGGAGACGTGGTGGGCCAACCGCCAACACCGACTGGCGAGTGGTTGGCAACCCCCTGGCCCTCGGTCGGGCCCGCTGACTGGCGAGTGGTTGGCAACCCCCTGGCCCTCGTCGATCGAGGAGTTGGCCGACGAGTTGGGCGAGCTGGCCCCGGGGCGGGGGATCGGTCGGCTCTGCTCAACCTACGGGAACCGAGCTGCTCAACCTGCTCAACCTGGTCAACACTTCATCCTGGACGTCGACGGCATCGTTGATGAACCGGAGGGGCTCAGTGAGGGTCTCGATGAAGAGGAGAGCTCGAGTTGGACTTCGGACAGCGAGGACGCGAGCCACTCGCTCTACGTTCGTCGCCGCCGTTGGATGGAAAACGGAGAGCAGAAGGGAAAGGGAAAGGCGGCGCCGGCATCCGGCGAGCACCAATCGGAATCCTGGATTACCACCGCACAACGTCAGGTGACGCACTGTTGCATTACTTCGGAAGTTTTGGCGGATTGGTCAGTAGACGAACTGCCGACTGA
>RXOD01006209.1:0-10958 GCA_005223375.1 Amoebophrya sp. AT5.2
AGACGCCTGCTAAATAATACAGCGCCTGTTGAATGGGAACGAGCTTTAGTTTTAAAAGTGTTTTATTATTATTGGAACGAATCAGCATCACTCGGTCTGCAGGTTAGCAGCATAGCGGCCAGCACGAAAAAGACACTACCTTCTGGCGTTCTTCTGTATGTTTCTTCGCTTGCCCACTTCGCTTTCATTGGCTCTGGTATTCTTTCGAAGAACTCCCGCGCCATATCGCTCACGATGTCCTCCGGCTTCTTGCCCCCGCCCCCAGACGCCAGCCGTGGCTGCACGGACTCGACGGTGGAGAGGAAGAGCCTCGAAGCCATCATTTGGGCCGTAATCATGGCGTTTGGGTGCAGCCCGAACACACGCGGATCCTCGTCGAGGGGCAGCGTTCTCATGTAGCTCTTCACGTCCTCGAGCGTGTGCGCCATGGGCACGTAATACGCGTCGAGCGCTGAGAGTTTGGCTTCATCCGTCTCCACAATCGGTGTGTCGAAGTACCGAAGAAGCACGGCGCAGATCAGCCGGACGTCCTGGTGGAGGGTGGTTAAGATTAAGAACGGTAGTGGGCGGCTCAGTATAGAGATTTTAACTGACCACAACATGCCATAGCTTTTTAACAGCAGGCTCCACATTCCTACACTAGACACGTGATGACAAACAACACAGTGAGAAGTTGAAGTTGTCTACCTCTCCATTTCTTTGGAGTACAGAAGAAGGAAGTAGTACCTTGTCATCCGTCACTCGGCCGCCGTAGTTGCATTCTGCAATCATGTAGTTCAACGTCTTCAGCGGCACTCCCGGCTGGGTATTCAGGTACATGAAGACCTGTTCGCGGCTGGTTTTGAAGTCACTATCCATCCATTCGTATGGGATGTTCCACCCAATGGGTCCAAACTTTCTCCTTTGCAGAATCACCGCGTGGAAGAAGGCCAGTGCGAAAACTAACCGCTTGTACGCCTGATCCTTTTCGCTGGTGTCGGTCTCCTCCATTTTCCTGTAGTTCTCCTCGCCCATATCCTCGAACGTCCGCAGCATGTTCGCCTTCACACCCTTTGGAGGCTCGTTGGTGATCTTAATCCCCGACTGCAGCACTGGGACGGGGAAAATGGTCGTGGGCATGGAAGTCAGCCACAGCCGGTAGTCAGGGTCGATCTTGTCGAGATCTTGTAGCTCCTGAATTCGCTCGAGATTCGCCATCCAAGACGCGGCGAGATGGCAGTTTTGCAGGCACGCCCAGTCTCCCGCTTCCCGTGCCATGTCGATCAGTTTTTCCGCTTTTGGGCCTTGCCCCTGACCTAGTGAGATGAAGTGCATTCTTTCCCCGTACTCCTGGTCTTCTGCTAATTTCAACAGATAGGCCGTGGGATCCGCGCCGGCGGACAGAACGAAGATGATCGGCGTGCCCGCGGTGGATTCCTCAAACGAACCCAGCAGATCGAACGGCGGCGACTCGATGAAGAGACCGCCAATCTCGTCCGCGATGAACCGCTTTGCGCCCAGCGGCCACAGGTTTTCGCGAAAACTGCGGCACACTAGCAATCTTTGAATTGGCTTCAGCTTGTCGTCGAAGTTGTCGGGCAGTGGCTTCGAAATGCAGTCGTCGTCCTCGTAGAAATCGTGCCACGCCTTGCCCGTGTTTCTTGCGATGCTGTCGCACAGCCCTTGGTAGTCGTCCACGCCGCCCACGCCGGCGAGTTTTTCCAAGCACACCAGTTTGTCCCAGGCCAAGCTCGGCAACCAGTCCGGACAGCTTGAATTTATCACCGGGATCGCGGGCCCAGCGTCCTCGACCTCCTTCGCACTTTCGCCTTCTTCGTCGCCGCCGGTGTCGAGAACTCCTTTTCCTGCTTCGGTGCCGCGGAGAAGGAACGACCATTCCACCAACGAGATCGGCGTGCGGCCCATGAAACTTGCATGCGTGGGGTCCTTCAGAATCTCGCACGCAATCATGAACGAGAAGATCATCTTGTGGTCCTCGAACAGCCCACGGCAGATGTTGTTGTACACGGACCGTGTGACATCCTCGATGATGATGTGGATTCGCTTCGCCTGGTCCTCTGATTTTTCGGACTTTTGCAGCCGGCCCTTCACGAGCGCCGCGAAGTACTCGAGCGAGTACTGGTACATCGGGTCGATCAGACCCATGTACGAAATGCAGAAGTACCTGGTGGAAGAAGTTTGGAGGTTGTATAGTGAAATGAAATGAAATGAAATGAAGGTTGGGTATGGGTTCGTCTTCGGGCCAGCTTGAGCTTGCCGTATCTATCAGATCAGAAAAGCAACAAAGTCCAAGTCAAAGACATTCAATAATCGAATGCAGTGGGCGACGAATACGCGAGCGCGCCTCTTTTGGCAAGCCTCATTATGCTGACGCTGTATCATTGGCAGACGCACGGAGCTGACCCATTAGCCAAACAACAAGAACGGCAACGACAAGGAGAAAAGGGCGCCGAAGGGTCACGCGTGTCGGTGGTGAGGGAGCTCAAGGGTCAGCTCTAAGCCTTTACTGCGTAGCCACACTGAGCACCATGTCACCTCTACGGTTCTCGTAGTTGGTGGAGTCTCTCTCTCTCTCTCTCTCTCTCTCAAAAACATTCAATAAATATAAAAAAATACAACATCGAGAGCCTTGTCGCCGTTGGTCTCAGCGTCTCCGTCACCACGTCGATTTTCGTCAGTGTTTCCTCTGCCGCCGCCATGCGCTTCGTAACTTCCGCGCCTGTCACGCTAGATGCCGCCAGCGTCTTGATCAGCTTGTCGTCGTCCAAAATATCTCCCTTTGACTCCGCCAGCAGCTTCAGAATCAGCGCTTCCAGCCTGTCCATCTCGGCTTTGTCTGCTGCAATCTGCACCACCAGCGCTGCTTTCTGTTCGCTCAACTCCTGGTTTTCGTTGGCCACCACGTCCGCGACCAGCTGGTTCTCCAGCCCCTTCGGCGTCACCGTGAAGTTGATCACCGTCACTTTGATGCAGATTTCCGGCAGGTAGTGCGGATTCGTCATCTTGGTCGTGATGTAGAACGCGAACTCCTCGCTGTACGGAACGTCCTCCGTGCCCAGCCGCAGCAGCAGCTGCCCGCCCTTCTTGAACACCTGCTTAAGCAGCACGGGTTCGATCGACGGGTCCAGCACTTCCTCCACGTTCTCCAGCAAAATCGCGTTGCCGTACCGGATGCCGTTCTCCAGGGTGCGCAAAAAGTTGGGGTTGGACAGCTTGATGATGCCGATGTTCTTCTCCTTCCCCATGGTCTTGATCCAGCGGTTCGCCTGACCCTGCGGGTCGATCATGAGCGGCCACCGGCGCCCGCGCGTGACCATGATCCCGTTCTCGACGGACAGGTCGTCCTGGGGCAGGTTGTTCAGGTTCCACCCGCGCACCTCCGCCGGATCCACGAGCACGTCGGCGCACACCCAGTCCGGATCCGCCACGATGTCGATCTCCTTCGCCTTGTTCCGCCACAAATCGATCAGTTCGTTCCGGTACTCTGCGGTGTACGGCCCGATGTAGGCGATAAACCCGGCAGCAAGCATGATGTTGCCGACGAGAAAGCCAACGGCCTTTTCCAACACGGTGGACCGCTTCTCCCAGGCCACGGCCTCGTTGCCGAGCCCCTTCAGAAGCTCCTCGGCGCGGCCGAGCTTCACCTCGCAAGTGTCGGCGTCCTTCACGAGCTGCTCAGCTTTGCGCTTGGCGGCGAACAGCTTCTGCCGGAGAGCGGCGACCTCGGGTGGTGATAAATGTGTTTGGAATGTGGCGGTGGGTACTTTTTACCGTAAAAAGGAAACAAAAACCCAAAAGAAAACCATCTTCAGATTTTATCGCAGTCGCTGAAAAAAGCCGCACCCGAGCACAACGCATACCTTATCCGTGACCACTTTCAGTTCCCCTTTCGCTTTTTGCAGTGCCGCTTCACTTGTCGCTGCTGCTTCCTCTGCCCCTGCCAGCTTCGCTTTCTTTGGCTCAATTTCTCTGCTTACCCGCCCGTACACCTCCATTGCTCGCACCCACATGCACAGCGACATTGCGGCGGCTGACACTTTCTTCACCACGTCCGGCTGGAAGTCCTCCCTTTTCGTGTACTTCTGCATCTTCTCCGTCTTCTTCTTGTCCTTCGCCAGCGCGTCTTTGTCGTACGTTTTCAGATCGTCCAAGAAGGTCGATTTGTTCATCAGCTTCTTCGCTGAATCCCAATTCTCCTTCTCGCCCATGAGCAGGCAGACGGCCTGTAAGACGACCTCGACAAGGGGAGGCGGTTTGGCGAAAGACTTAATCTCGGTGATGTCCTTCTTGTCGAGCGCATCCAGTGCCTTAATGGCCTTGTAGTACTCAGGAAGAGCTTCGTCCAAATCGCGCTGGACGGAATCTGGTTGTGAGAATCAGGGTTAGTTTCTCTTTGTGTGGGCGGGTCGTGGAGGATCTAAAAATATTGGGTTACTTGTTCTTCTCACTCATAGCGGGTTCATTGGTTGGAGAAGAATGCGCACTTCAACTGCAATAAAAGGCTTTCGAGGAGGAGTGGGAGTCGTTAACGAAATTAATAGGTGAATACTTTTGATGTCATTCGCTTCTGCTGCTTGCGCAAGCGCCGCCTTCTCTTCCACGGCGCAACCCGCTGCTTGCTCGGATGCAATCTTCTGATCTTTCTCGACTTGTTCCATCAAGGCTGCCGTGTCGATCTTTGCCTGCTCGATTTCCGGCCCCATCTTTGTCAGCTGCTTCTTCAGGTCATCGACGATCACCTTCGTTTCGCCCAACTTCTTCACACCGATTTTGTACCGATCTAGCTTGCTGTTCAGCTCGCCCTGCTTCTGCCCTAGCAGATCGCAGAAGAGCTTAATCAGCTCGAGGTAGGAGGTGGGTGTGGTGTAGGTGCGCCGTCTTAAAGCACTGTAGAACTTCTCGGCGTATTCGGTTGAGGTGGAGTGGATGGTGCAGGAAAGCTGCGAGAGAAGGCCGATCGTATCCTCGAGCCCGAGCTCCTTGGGAGCTGCCTTGTAGTAACGCTCGGCAACGGAGTACAGGGCGTCAGCAGGCCACGGCTTGTACCTGAAGGTAGGTTGTTTGGCTTTGGTAGGTTGGTGCCCGTGCGCGTCCGTGCGTTTTTTAGCATTAGCTCTGGCGCCTGAACCTATGCGAAGACGCTTGACGAAGAATGAGCCTTCCCAGCACGACCAAACTACTTGCTTATATGCTTCTATATCTATTACTATTTCTATCATGATTTTAATCCTGCGGCGGTAAACGCCCATGATTGCCCCGGTTTCTGGTCCTTCCTCAGTTGAGTGCTAGTTGTTGGATTGTCAGGGGCATAGCAGGCCGGTCCTCCGCCCTTGTTTCTACCGGTTCTGTTTTCCCCACCTCCCTCCACTTTCGTCTGTCCAAAGCGTCCTGGCGTGTTTCCTCTCTCCGTGGCATGTCGTGCTACGTATAAGTACTTATACTTTCATATTAATCCATGAATCAATGCGACCAGCACAAGCTTGGCGTTGGCAGCAAGAAAAAAGATCAGCACCAGTCAATCGCGCAGCAGTTGATGATGGACGGAAACTGCCTGCACCTCGCCCGGAAACCTTCGCCCACCGGCGAGAACGCGAGGACTATGTGCAGGCTCTCTCGCACCAGCTGCACGAAGTACTGCCAGATCGCGTCTTTCGACTCCGGTTTCCCCGCCGCTTTCGCCAACGGCCGCACGCTGTCCACCACCTGGCTCATCTCGTCTGGCGCGAACAGGTTCGGCACCTCGCCTGTGTTCAGCACGTTGTTGATGTTTTCCAGGAACGTCTCGCGCACGATCTGCGTGTCGGAGAACAGGAACATGGTGGCGGTCCCCTTTGCCACCTGAAACATCATCAGCTTGATGTCGTCGTTGAACTGCGGCAGGTCGTAGGATTTCGTGATCTCGATGCTGAAGGGCTGGATCTCCTGCATGAAGGCCGCCAGACGCGCGTTCGACTTTCTCCCGACACCGGAGACACCGACGAGCAGGGCGTTCCCGCGGGGCTGCCGCAACACGCGGCACATCCGCGCAATGTGGCGCTGGCAGTCCGCGAAAAACACCAGGTTCATCTGCGTCGGGTACGTGATGTTGTACTCCTCGAGGTACTCTTGCATGGTTTCGAGCATCTTCGCGTTGTCCGTGATCGGAATGTACTTTTTGTCCACTCGATCCATGAAATCGCCGTACACCAGCTCCGAAAGCTCGTCGACGTCCAAATTGGGGGGCAGCTCCTCGACGTTCTGCTTCAGCTTCGTGAAGATCATCTTGTTGAACCAGCTGCAATCCTGTTCGTTGATGAGCCGATCGCGGAAGCAACGGGCAGCCTCGTGCATCCAGAGGCCGACGAGATCCATCTGCTTCTCGAAACCCTTCTTCACGTCGATCATCATCATACCTATTCGCGGTCGAGATGCAAAGATTTCTTGCCCCACAAGCGGGTTGCACTTTCGACCAACTACAAGATACGGATGACGCATGCATAGAAAAATGGAAGACAGTCGTGGAAGATGCCGATGCGAATCAGTTTTACGAAGCTAAAAAAAAAGGTTGTACACCATACTCGTCTGTACCTTGGATCATCTTCGCCGGGTCTCGCAGGTTAAACGTGTAGTGGCACTTTAGTGGCGTTGGGAGCAGGTCTGCCGTAATCCGAAAGTATCCCTCCACCGTGGCCTTCGTCAGCGGCGCCGCAAACTTCCGCAGCGCCGGCTTCACCGTTCCGAGCCACCCGCCTAAAACGCTGCTCAGAATCGTTTGCATCGCGTTCGAGGTCAGCGCTGGCATCCAAACCATGTTCACGTGGCGCATCAACCTCGGCGTCACTTTGTTCCTGCCCCCTCCGGGGGGACCGCACGCGGTTATGAACTGCGTGTCCTGCACGTTCTTCCAGAACAGCTTCTTCCGGTCGTAGAAACCGCCCTGGTCCATCACCTGCCTTAACAGTTCGATGGGGGGCTGCGCGCCGTAAATCTCGACTAGTGGCATGTTCAAGTCGTCAATGAACATCAGCATGGTGGTCCCCGGGGGCGCGCCGAGGAGGTTCTTGCGCTTCTTCTCGAGAGAGTTCTCGAAGATGTCGACGACGTTGGCTGACGAAGTCTGCGCGGAGAAGTTGGCGGTGGTGACGGAGTAGGATTCGCCGCATGTATTCAGGAACTGCTGAATCCCGACTGATTTACCGACACCAGTGTCACCGGCGAAGAGGATGTGGAACCTTTCATCGAAGACGTTGTTTTCAAACCATTGATTGATGCATTGATTCACATACGAAATTTCGATTGCGACGGGTTGCGATAATCTCTGTCGCCATGTCCACTAAAAAAAACAAACGGGCGTTCATATACGAACCATGGAAAACTTACCCCGCATGCATCAAATTCTCCAGTAGCAAGCGCTGCGAAGTCGTCTCCTCTGTGGGCACAAGGATGTTGAAGAATGGCACTTCGCTGTCGAACAGGTACTCGGAGACAATCTCCCCGATCGGCTGGAACTCTACCTTTTCGTCGTCCACGCACAGCGAGAACATGTCCTTGCTCGCGTCTGGAAGCACTCCGGGCCCGAGAAATTTCTCGAATTCGGGCCGCATGTGCTCCTGGAATTTCGGCCTCGATTTCTCGTGCAAGTTGCCACCGAGCGTCCAGATGCAGGCGAAAACGCAGTAGAGCTTCACGTGCTTCTGCGTGAGCTCTGGCGGCTTGTCGGAAAGACCGTCTTCCTCTGCCGAGAAGATGCCGTGCTTGGCGGAAACGAAGGTGGTCACGAACTTGAGGAAGGAATGGACGATTTGGTTGTCGAGCGTGTCGAGGCCAGTCGGCTCCTTCAGCTCCTCCCGGTAGAAAGGGAGGAGGTGTGCGCAGAACTGTGGTATATTCATGGGAAAGGAAGTGTGGCAATTGAAATTGTAGACCTAGACACCAGCTCGACGTACCATCGCTGTCGCTGAGCAGCAATGTCTAGTTAAACTAGAATGTCACACAGCAACGCACAGACTTGCTTTTGCACACTCACGGCCGAGTACTCGTGCGCTTCCGACTCCTGCCAGGCCTGGGTCCTCCACTTCGCACTTTTCTACCCAACGAAAACCCCGACATACCTAATGGAATAGCAATAGGAGTACCTTCTCGATCACTGGCTGTAGCAGTTTTGCCCATTTCGGGTTGTAGTCTGCGAAGTTCAAGGCCCATTCGTGAACGAGCGGCTTCCACCCCAAGTGAACCGGCTCCATATACACCATACCGCAACGCGAAACCGTCGCTGGCGACGCGACTGCCAAATCGTTCACCTCAAACATCATTGTCATGGTCGGCGGCAACTTAATCCGCTCCCCGTTCGCGAGACAGAGCATTTTGTTGTCGTCCAGCACGGTGTTCATGTTCTCGATCCAGATGGCATCCACCGGGCCATCAAAGTTCACCCACTTCTTATTATCGGACGTGTCCGATACCGCTTCGCGCACCAGAATAGCGATCAAACCGTCAGTCCACTCACCGGTGTTGAGGTTGAAAGACCCGTACAATTCGTTCATGGTCACGGATTTCGGGTTCAGCGTAAAAACCTTGGTGAGCTGGTAGGTCGGGTCGTCCACGCCTTTTTTCTTTAAAGAAGTCAACGACTTCGACAGGGTTAAGGAATTCATGGATTTCCCGCACATGGTGAGTCCAACGATCATGACACCGTGACGCACGAGCTGCGTTTCCAGAAGTTGGATGATCTTCGTGACGAAGCTCGGCACGGTCGCGAATCGGGCTTCGACTAATTGCGCCTTGATCTCCTGCTCGAGCACACCGTAGTCGACGTTCGGGATGTCGACCCCCGGGAACAGGTCGCTAATGATCCCCATGAACAACGGCAGATCCTGCGCGAGAAACTTCGGGACGTTGCTGTCACGCAGCGCGCGGATCAAGGTGACGTCCTCGGGGATGTCCGGGAATTTGCGCTTCAGCTGACCAGCCATCACCAGCACGGATTTCACGGCGCGCATACCAAAATCGTAGTGGTCCTGCTTGGAGAGCTGTTCGGAGGCCAAGGAGTACATCTTCACCATCTTCTTCGACAAACCCTTCGCCTCGCCAAAACCTTCCGAGTACAGAATGATTTCCGCGATCAGCGCGTAGTCCGGCACCATCATCGCTACGGGCCGGAACAACGACTTCAGGTTGTCGGGGAGTTCAGCGCGCCCGGCGTAACCGGGGTTCATCGTGATGAAGACACCGAAACGCGTGTTCAGCGGAATCTTCTGCCCGATGAACTCAAACGTCTTCCGTCTCTGCCGGATCGCCTGCGTCACTGTGAGCATCTGCTGCGCAATCACCGAGAGAACCTCAACCGGAATACGGTTGAACTCATCAAAGCACGCCCACGCGCCCGACTGCGCGAGCCCGGAGAAGAACCGACCCATGATTTTGTAGTCCAGACCGTCTGAGCAGTTGAAGACAATCACGGGCACCGCGAGCGCCTTTCCCAGATCCTTCGTCGTCTCCGTCTTTCCCGTTCCGGCCGGTCCGGCAGGGGCGCCGCCGTAGCTCAAGTGCAACGCACCGGTTAATGTGATGTAGCACTTATCCGTCAGTGGCGTCACGACTAATCGCGGCGTGTTCCCGAGGTACTCGTAGCTGTACTTGTAGCACGAGATTGTCTGTCGCAAAATACAATCGTCCGTCACCTCGCCCCCGATCGACGTCGTTACGGGCGTGTCGCTGGTATACCAGTAGTACCGGAGCTGTTTCGACCAGTTGAAGTCGTTCAGCGCGTGACATTTGTCCTCCAGCAGGTTCTCCAGTACGGTGATGCCGTGCACGTCCAGCACAATCAGCGCGCCCATGAGAAGGCGCTGCAGCTTGCTAAGGTTCTCCCGCACGAGTAGCACGGAATTGGTGAGCTGCGTGTTGTGGAACTTAATGTTGTCCTGCATAGGCTTAAACGACCGGGAAGCATCGTCCATCTCCTCCATCATAATGATGGCCTTCTCGGTTTCTGTCGCGTGTGGTTGTGGTATGATGAAATTTTTATCTTAATTGGTTTCTGTCGCGTGGTGTGGTATCCATCGTATTCATTGTATAATGTTTAAGTTTAGGGCAGTCTTCAGATTAGATTTTAATTTATAAGTCAGGGGGATAATTGCGGGCTCCGAACCTCGCGTGCCTTATCTTAGGTGATCAACCAGTTAAAGAGGTAAAATCTAACGAAGTAAAACTACTGTTTGTAATAAATTGTAATTGTATTTCATGATGGTATTGCCGTTAGTAGCGGTTACTTTGCTTTCTTAGACTAGCGACAAAGTTCATAGGTTGTGAGTAAAAATGGTATGAAAGTAGACCTTCTGTCCAGTGGATCTGGTCGATGAAGAGCAGGTTTTGGCTCGCCGTCGGGCCGAAGAGCCAGTCTCGGCGCATCCGCCCGTCTTCCGGGTAGGTCGACACCGCTCTCGCTCCGTCCACGTAGAGGCCCTCGATCATCTGGTTCTCGATGTCGCACAGCCAGTGTTCTACCGGCTTCGTCGTCTCCACGATCTGCGCGAAGTCGACGTGTTCCCCCACGTGGTCCTTCATGCCCGTGATTGTGTTTGCCTCCGTGAAGATGACGTGGTTGATGCTGTCGAAGCACTTCACTAGGTGCTCCTGCACCGCCCGCGGGTTCCGCGTCTGCGACAGAATCGACAGCAGCTCGTCGTTGGAGAGAAAGTAGAACCGCGGGAAGCCCTGCCGCTTCGTCTCCAGGTACGCCTCGAGCGACTTCTGCACCGCGTCCAGCGTCTCGTTGGCCCAGGAGAGCTGGTCCTTCATTAGAGGGGTGAAAAACCCATTTTCGGTGGCATTTCCGCCAGGTAGATGATTCGCCTATTGCCGAGACAGAATATGAGACGAAATACGAAACAAAATACAAGACAACACAGGAAAATAAGCCGACTCATTCTTGCACCCCCTGCCCGTCGCTTTGCGGTGCTACTGCTAGCTCCCTCCCT
>RXOD01006210.1:0-10956 GCA_005223375.1 Amoebophrya sp. AT5.2
GCTGTCGCACCCGCTGCAGCAGCGTCCGGCGCGGTAGCGTTTGCCGAGGGTCGTTCCTGAGCCGGATCATCATCTTCCGGTGATGCCGAACGGGCTTCCATCGCTGGAAGGACGACGTTCTTCATCACCGGCACGTGATCCGAGCGCAGGCCCACGGGGTTGGAAACAGCCCCGGGGACGATGAACGAATCGGTATCGGGCTCCGCCGTGTCCGCGATGTAGTCTCCGACCATCTGCAACAATGGGCCGCTCGAGTAACAGCACGTTTTCAGCGACTTGCTGCTGATGCGCAAGGTCAAATCCTTACCACTCGGAGTTTTGAGCGGCCAGCCCGTCTTGCTGCCGGGCGCGAGCAGCGTCGCCCCGCCGTCGTTGCTATCCATTGTAATAATGACTCGGTCGTACTCTTTCCACTCGTTGGCGTCCGCCAGTTTCTGGAAGCGCGACAACGCTTTCTTGATGCAGTGCTCCCCCGCAACTGTCCCGGGATGCACGCACCACAGACTTCCAAACAGCAGCCGCTGATCCGGGAAATAGCCTGCGACCGCGCAGCGCACGCCGTCCCGGTCCGAGTCCCAATAAAAAGCCGTTCCAGTAAGACCTTTTTTGAGAAAGACGAGGGGCCCGTCGTTCTCGTTCCCTACTGACGCCGCGGATGGCGCTTTGGCATTGGGCACCAGCGCCTCGTTGTACCAAACTCCACACGTAATGTGACTCGTTAGCAGCTTCCAATCCGCTCCCAGTCCCTTGAGGAAGGGCGCCTTCCCCGGCGATTTGTACTCCTGTACCCCGAGCAACGCAATCGGAGGCTTGCCCTCCTTCTTGTATTTTGCGATCAACGAGCCCGAGTTGGTGAGGCACTGCTCACGGCTGGCACGCGTCATACACTGCGTCTTCATGTAGGGCGCACTATTGGTCGATATTTGCAAGTCGAGGAGGATGTTGTAGCTCGCCACCGCGACTTTGAGGTCCCCCTCCCCCGAAGGAGCCCTGCGACCACGCGCGAGGAGTCCGCGTCGGCGTCCCAATGACGATGATGTTCTCCGCGCTTCCCGTTGTCCCAACCCCATCCTTCCCATGGCGCAGGAAATATTGATCAGCCAACTGGCGACACGGACGCGCATCGGCCGCGAGCTACGGGCAGAGGCACACCGACACAGGTATCAATTTATGGAGCCAACAGGACACGATGTACGAAACAGAAAAAAAATGCCTATTGCTGTCGTGATAGTAGCTACTATTACATGAAGATGAAGTGGGGAACAACATAAGTATTCTTTCATGCATAAAATTAGTTTGAAATCACACACACCAGCGAAGCAACGGCTCCTCCTGCTGCCAGTGGATGCAAAGGGAATCTCGGGACGAATGGGAGCTTCATGGCCGCAAAATACCATCGAAACTAACTACAGAGACGGACTTTTCTTTTTAGAACACGTAGTGTGTAGGCGCTGACGAAAGCGGAACGAAAACATCAACGCGTTATGCTGGGGGATCTCCCCGCGGAACGGAAAGTCATCAGAGTTCGACGAAATCGGTTCGACAAGGGTGTTCAGCTGCATCAGACAAAAACATCACACAAAAACATGACCCATCCGGCCGCTCGCACTTCCCGGTGCGCGCCCAGAAAGAAGAGCCTATCGTCGATATTCGAGTCTTCCAATGGCAGTGCTGGTACAACTGAGTGTTCCTGCTGCGCGCAAAAGTTTATCTCGGGGCGGCCTGCTGCAAGAGCAACGGCATGATGCTTGATGACAAAATTTACCACTGTCTATCAGCTCAAAAGGTGAGCAGTTTCTTTTCCGTAGCGCGAATATTGCGATGTCATCGTCGGATGTTGTGCTTGAAACAGTGAATTAAGGACCAGCTGCTCCTGTTGAATTTGCAGCCTGCAATGTACAGGTCTCGCTCGCTGCATCGCGAGCACAGCCGTGACGGCAGCAGCCCTTGTTGTTTTGTCGAGTCACATGTGTCATCGATGCAAGAGGTAAAAGTGAAATTGTCGATCTCTCTGGGTCGCATAGGTATAGTTCCCCGACAGAAGACTGACAACAATCAACCCGTCGATCAGGAACTGTTCTTCGCGGATTGATGGTGGTGCAGCGTTCCGGAGTACTGGAGTTCTCGGAGCGATTGCGAGTATCCGTACTTCGGGCCCGTCTTCTCACCCTCGAACTCTGGCAGCCGCGTCGCGTCCTTCTCAATAAAATCCTCGCGCGCGTAATTCCGCGCCGGACGCGAATACCTGCGATCCATTTCCATCCGATCGATTTTTGTATGACAAATGTACAAATCGATGGCAGAATGCTGATGATAACGATAAGTACCTGGCTTCGATACTTTTGCCACTGGGATGCTCTTGCTATGTATGGCCCGAATTTACAGACTTAGCTATACCTATATCAGACTGCGAAGTAGGTTTAGCGGTGCATCACGACGGGTTCATGAGGAGCAGAAGATAGACCTGTTACTCTATCGACCTTCATTCTCAAGGTAGTAAATCCTCACGAGGCATCGAAGATTATTTGCAAGGCAGTAAGTGCCTGTCGAAGTCTCTGTTGGAGACGTATTTTTGTTCGTAGTCGTAGGCGGTGCCGCGAATCGCTGAGGAGAGCTGCTTCGTCGACCTCGTCCGGTTCTTGTTGAAGGTTGCGGAGGAGTGCTTCCACGGAGCCGGCCCCATGTTGCCCACGTGGAAAGACCGCTTCGTGAAGAGCGTTGGATTAAACCCGGGCAGGTCCTTGTCCGTGTGGCGGGAGAGGTAGAGGTTGGTGCGCACGTTGTACGGAGGATCCACGTCGTTGGAACGCATTCGAGCCTCAAACTCCATCTGTAGTGTCAAATATCAAGACCGTTCTCGCCAACGAGCACTTAGTTTCCGTCTGCGAATGACCGCCCAAATCGATCAGCTCAACAGCCTCGGCGATGAAGCGGAAAAATCAATGATGCGAAATACTAGGCGGAGTCTCGCATCGGTCGGAGTTTCTTCGCTTCTATAGCAAAGTACCTGTGGCGCGGTTTCGTCCCAGTTTTCGGCGATGCGCATGCTTGTGGGCAGTTGGCCCAGCACTTTCTCCAGGATTTTGTGCTTTCCGTACTTCTTTTTTATCCCCTTCGGCATGAACTTCTGGTCGAACCTGATTCCCCTGTACGCCGGGTAGTCCTTCCGCACCACGTCGTATCTGTCCAGGTCCGTCACGCCGTTCCTCGTGTAGTCCTTGTTGTAGAAGTGCAGCACGTCCGGCCCGATCCGGCCCTTCTCCGTCTCCTCCTTCTCCTTTTTGTTCCTTTCCAGGATGGCGTTCTCGTACACGTCGCCAGCCTCGTGCACAGTCTCGTTCATGGACTTCGGCCCAAACTCCTTGATGCGACGCTCGATCAAAGACGCGTCGAACGGACGCTCGTTGTGCTCCCGGAGGTGCGGCACCTGAGGGATATTGAATATTAAAAGTTTCCTAGTACAGTACTACGGCTCGGCCGCGGATTCTAAGGAAGTGCAGGATACGCATGGCGTCGACCTTACTTGCCCATCAACCTCAACCTCAAGCTTCATAGGTTTTTGATAAGAAAGATTGATAGTAGTGGTATTCACCCGATCTGCGTCGAAGATTTTTTTTCCGTTGATCGGTTTTCTTCTTTCGACTCCCACCGGCATGATGTTCCACTCGTTTTCTGCCCATGGGAAGGTCTGCAGCTCCCACTTTCGGTAGTCCGTGACGTCCCGCGCGAGTTTTTTCAGCTCCTCGTCCGTGGACGCTTTCGGGTACTGGAACTTGACCTTGCTCGCGGCCACAGGAACCTCTTCCCGCATCGCCACGTTCCCCGGCCGACCGGAGGGCAAGTCCAAAAACTCGAACGCCGAGCTGTTGTAGATCGGCGAGTAGGTCCACATGTACTTCTCCTGCAGGTCCCACATCTGTTTCCGCATGTACTGTTTCTGCAGCTCGCTGCTCTGCAGCTTCTGTCCGGAGTAGATGAACACCTCCTCCGCAGGGTCCAAAAACGTCTCTACGTCCAAAACCACCTTCGACATCGACTTGAGCCGCGTGTTGTCCTCGGACGCGGCGTGCACGGTTTGCACGTTCTTCCGCACCAAATTCGGGACACTCGCGGACCGTCGCAGCTCCTCCGCAACCTCGAACGCCGTGTTCTGCATGTCCAGAGCGCCTTTCCGGGTCACCCGCTCCTGCTTGCGCTTCGACTCCGGCGCGCTGGGGAACTCCCCACCTTCTCCTGCGTCCTCGGCTGCCTGCGCTATCGTTTCCTCCTTGGCCTTGTCTTTGCTGCCGGTAGTATTACTCGCTCTGTTGTTGCTGTTGAGCGCCGCCTCCTCCGCCAGCTTCTCGAGCCTTTCCCGCTCCATTTCCGCGAGCTTCTTCGCGAACTCCGGCGAGATGCCGCCCGCGAGCTCCTCGTCGGAGATGTAGTCGCCGTACAGGATCTCGAGTTTGGTGAGGCACTCGACCGTCGGGAAGCAATTCAAGTACTCCTTGGCGTGCTGGATGCGAGTCGCGCGCTTCAGCTCGCGAAGCTGCTCGACGATCGTAAAAATCTCGGGAGCACAGCGAGTGACATCGTACAGCTCGGGCTTGGTGCCGGTCAGCACCTCCAAATTCTGCCGAATCTTGATGTGCTTCAGGGACAGGTTGAAGGGGAGGTACAAACGGTCCGAAAAACCAACCTGCAGGGCGGCGGGGTGACTCGATTCATAATAAATTCCCGGAAGAATTCATCTCGAGTCGTGATCTCTTTCTTTATTTTCCAATGTTTTTAAATGTATGAGGAACCTGGTCGTGGAGAACCCAATACTCGCGATGTTTCAACAGCTCCGCCAATAAAAGCGTAAGACTCTATGAATGACCTTCCCAACAAACAAAGTACGTCGTTGTTTCCGATGAGTCTGTTTTTTTCGTCGTTTTTCTCCAGCCGCGGGATTTCCTCCAGCAGTCTTTTTATCCCGCCCTTCCGCAGACCTTCAATAACCATGATGCGGCAGCGCTTGTCCAGCAGTACGTAACCCGTGAGCACGTCCATCTCGGGGTCTTTTCTCTCCGCTTCGCTCAGCTCGTAGTTTTTTAGCGTACTCATATGAACGGGCCGGCGATGGTAAGTAAGTGAGGAAGTGGCAAGTGCTAGCGACGATGGGTCCCCACTCGGCGGGCGAATGGTGCCGAACAAGGCGGTCGGAAGTCTACTACAACTACCAAGCGCCGGGGGGTTTCAGAAATACACCATTTTTGGGATTTAGATTTAGAGGCAGGCCGCAGGCGACACTAGAGCTATGGGGGAGAAGGAGCAGGTCACGGCAAGCGAGCGGCTAGAATGGTGAAAGGATAGGGAGACGGAGGGCGCAGCCATAGCGCGGCGCCTGACTCCTGTCGGTTGTACTAGGGTGCAACGGTGCCAGGCCTGCCAACCGCGGAAAACCGCCTTTGCCCGTCCTGCAGACCCCTGCTCCCCCGGGCAATTTATAACGCAAAGGGCCCCGAGAATTTGTGCATTTGAATTTCACTAATACCACTAAAAGGCATTTACCATCTCTGGTCCCGGCCTAGCTCACGTGCGCGTGCTCCAGGTTTGTCGCCTTCTGGTTCGTCTCCTGCACGATGCGAAGCACCTGCGTGGCCGTTTTTTCGTTCTGGATGTCCAGTACGTATATGAGTCGCCCGAACCGCTCGTGCCTCAAATCCAGCCCGGTCTCGTCCCCCGTGACGCCCGCGCTCACGTCCATGAGGTTCGTTGTGAGCCACGTGGATTTTTTACCCTGTATCTCCTCGACCTCCTTCAAACAGCTGTCGAAGTCGCTAGGTAGAGGAAAAGCTATACCCCCGGGCAGGGGCTCGTACTGGGGGCCGCTTGGCTCGTCGTTCTCCCCCGCGGCAGACACTGCCGAGTTCGACTTGCCCGACTTCGCCGACTTGCCCGACTTCCCCGATTTCGCCGACTTGGCGGTGTTGGGGCGGGAATTGCCGGACTGCTCCGCGGAATCGGGGGGGATCAAATACTCTTCGAGCCGTCCGTGCAGGTACTGCAGAAAGTCCCGCTCCGCGTGCCGCTGGGTGAGGCGGTAAATGCCGGCGGGTGGGGGCTCGTCGCCAGGCGCGTTCGGGTCCTCCAGCTTCCACCTGAGATTGGCTCCGATTGACGTGATTCATTTCATCGACAACATCATAAGTTAGTAGCTCACTCAACGTTTGATGTTCACGAGCAGGTGCAAGTGCTCGACCTCAACACCGAACGAAAAAGCACAACAGCCTCCTGCTTTAGAAAAATATTCATTCATACGCAAAGAATCTAATATCGTACCTGAAGTGTTTGTTCCCTGTTTTTTCGTCCACTGCGGCGTACACGAAGCATCTCCAGTCTCCGCCATCCGCTTCTTCCACTACTCTCCGCTCAGACGCATTTAAAATCTTTTCGAAGCGGAAGACTTCGCTCTCCCGCTGCAGGTCGAACCAGTGCGGCACGGGGCCCCGTTTTACAAAGCGGCACTGCACGAAGGTGCCGTGGTCCAGGTACGGGGGCTCGAACTCCCGCAGCTCCGCCGTGCTCGCCAGTTTTTGCACCTTGGACCGGGACTCCCGCTCGAGCAGAGTCGCCGGGTCCAGGCCCTCCGACTTCAGCTCCTTGTACCGCTGCTTCACGTTCGAGCGGATGGGGTACAAGTCCGCCCGCAGCGTGCAGTCCCAGCTGTTTTCCAGGAGAAAATCCGCCAGCCGGAACCGGGCCAGTCCGTGCGGCGAAATTTTCGGCGAGACTATTTTTTTCGTGGAGCTCTCACTGCCGCCCTGTTCCTCGGAGGCGCTGCCGGCCGCGCTCGTGCTTTCGTCGGAGGACGCGGCGGGGTCGCGGTCGTGGACCTCTATCAACAAAGCTTCGTTCATCAGCCACTCGCGCATGACGTGCAGGTTGTTCGCGCACACCCCCAGGAAAAAGACCATCTTCGCGTCCAGCGGCACCCGGTTCGTGTGCGGCTGGAAGGCGTGCTCCTCGAGCGGAGTGCGGATCTTGGCGCCCACGTCCTTGCCCAAAGTCTCCCGGGTCGTGGCGCGCAGCTGCCCGAACACGTGGGCGTACACGCCGGGGGACTTTTGGGGGAGCCAGGGCTCGTTCGGCATGTCCTTCACGGCCTTGACCTCGACGAAGATCGGAATCAACAGCTTCGCCATCGCCTCGGTCAGCACAGGCTTGTCAGTGGCCACGCAAGTCTCCAGCGAAAACAAACCGGGAACACGGAGGTTGTCGCGGCGAGTGCTGAAAACCTATAAAGAATTTTGAAATTGAAACCAAGCCGCTTGAGTTGCATCTATTGTAATGCTACTACCGACGACGAGCACGAGCCCAAGCAAAGTAGAAGTATGGCATTAAGTATATAAGAAGCACCTTGCAGGGGAAGCGTATCGGCCACTCGCAGCCTTCCTCCGGCGTGCCCAGCAGGAGCGGGGCGAGTGAGATGCCGCACCCCCCCGCGGCCTGGTCTCTGCAGAATATCGACGCCGACATGACCGCCGAGCGTAGCAGATAGAGGAGCTCCAGTGTGACCGTCGCCGGTGCGAACACCTTGGTAAATCTGACCTGGCACTCCGACGCGGTCGAGGCATTCTCGTTCTTCTCCCAGGCGGCGAGGTTGGCCGGGCACCCGTCCGCGGGGGTGTTTAACCCGTTCAAATCCGCGTCAATCCAGTTGAACGCAATGCGGACCTTTGATTTATCGCAGTTTGATTATATCGCAGTTTGATGTCCCACATCGATGATCAAGCACAAGCTCAAGCTGGTTCGATTGCCTTTTCCTAACGTCTACATAAACGTTTGGAGTATAGCTACCTTGTCCAGCATGTTCGGGTGACATCTGGCGGTGAAGGTGACGGAGAAGGTGACTTGGTTCGGCTCGAGGGCTTGAAACTGCTCCGCGAAAGTGAGCTCCTTCGGCAAATCGACCTCCGGCTCGTTCCCGGCTTTCTTCTTCGGTTTCGGCGCCATCTTGCCTCAGTGCCTGGATTGCGATGCGGCCGCCGCCCGAAGAGGAACAAGGACCTTTATTCAGGAGCCCTCTATTCAGGAGGTTTGTTCTGGTCGCACGCCGCGGTTGCGGACACGAGGGATGCGCGCACGAGGAGGATGCAGACCAACGAGAAGCGCGCCCTTCATGATTAGTATTTTTTCACGACTATATTCTCTAGTTGCGTAGGATGTGTGGATGTAGCCACTTTCTAAAGGCGAAAACGATACTCGGTTGCAGCAAGAACGGCTTCTGCAAATCATCAGCGGCGGGACGAGCTCCGTGCCAGTTTACACCTCTGCACGAAGATTTTCTAAAGGGACGAACGAACGCACGACACGAAGTCGCTCCCTCGGTCTCGCGCTCGACGAAGTCTCTCCGTCTCTCTTGCTACACTGTACGACGCGAAATCAAACAAAAACCCGTGAGTGTCGTGTTCCAAGTTCGTATTCATTTCCCACCTTCGCTGGTGTGTGAAAGTTTTTGTCGCTTCCGTGCTAGGGGCGGCCACGTTCTCAAAAATAACGGCTTCGTCGGTAGGGCCGACTCGAGCCGTTGAAGTTTCTATCTGTTCTCGGAGTCAAAATGTTCGTAAAAGCAGTCGCATTCGATGCGGTGGCTTTTTAGAGTTCTCTTTAGATGCGCAATCCGCGAATGTCGGAGTTTGGCTGGCTGTCAGCTGAGCCGGCGAGGTGCGCGTGCGGCTGCGGCGTGAGCAGATCATTTTTTTAGCTTCGTTGTATTTCAGCGTCCTTCTATTTTCAACACCGGTGTAATCGGTCACCAAGGCCACTGCATCCCCCTATAATCACCCATGCCGTTCTTCCCTTACAATCACCGGCTCGTTTCATTCGATGTGCATTTTCGTTTCTTCAAAGACACCGCTCCGTCTTCTTTCCATCTCGCCAGCTCCGCTCCCACTTCCCCCACCACCACCGGCTCCTCCCTTCTACTTCTGGCCCGACAAGTAGATATTCTTCTTGTAACAAAAA
Source organism: Amoebophrya sp. AT5.2 (assembly GCA_005223375.1). Taxonomy (NCBI): domain Eukaryota; class Dinophyceae; order Syndiniales; family Amoebophryaceae; genus Amoebophrya; species Amoebophrya sp. AT5.2. The sequence goes on from RXOD01006210.1 coordinate 8,992, forward strand.
AAAGTACTTCTTAAAGAAACACATAAAGAAACCAAATCGTTTACTGCCCAACGATGAAGATTGCCCGGGTCGCCGCGAAGCTCATGATAAGCAGTCGCATCCAGGAGTTCACCACCTGCTCGAAGTCCGCCGTCACGTAGGCCGGCGAGCAGCACTGCGCGCGGAAGAAGTGCACCCGGGACATGACGGCTCGGGACTTGGGCTCCAGCACCACGAACTCGATCGGGGCGTTCAGGTCGCAGCACGGCACCTTGCCGGGAAACGGCACCGTGAACGCCACCCGGCCGCCGCCGTCCTTCAGCTCCAGCTTTAGAGGGACGATGAAAAACCCACTTCGGGCGGCATCTCTGGCCGATCGATGGCTCGTTCGGGTGCGTGTTGTCGAGACCAAATACGAGACAAAATACCAGAGTGGAAATAAAAGACAACGCAGAACATTCTTGGCGCCTCCTGCTTTTGTCACTTTGCGGCGTCAGCTTCCTCCCTAGCATAGGAGAGCATCGAATGAGACAAAATATGAGACGAAAACGAAATACGAGACCAAATACAACACAATACAGCCCGTCGCCTCTGACACTCACATCACACGAGACCAGCTACCTAACATCGCCTACAAGACACTCCCACCACCCCAGACAAATGGCCAGAAAAATAGGTTGATTCTCCCCTTAACAGCTCCTGCCCGCAGCACCCCCGGGTTACAACGCGACCGGTGCCCACGTGCGCGCCCTTAGCCACGATGTCGAACCACGCGTCGCAACAGCCCACCTTGTGCACGTTCTGCAGGTAAAGCCCGCCCTGGAGGGTGAAGATCTGGTGTGTCGAGAGGCCAATCATTTTTTTCGAGAGGGAGTCGATGGCTATAATCGAGAAATGTGAAAATAAGTATACAGCTTCTCACCACGACTACCTAAACGGCCGCGGGGGGTCGAAGCTACGAACCGATTCGCTTCCGATCCCTCTGGACCCACAAATAAAACGTACTAGGCGATTACACGTATAGTCCTCTCACCTTGAAGTTTACGTCTCCGGAGCAGAGCGGGACGTTCCATTGGCCCTTGAAGAGTTGGTGGCCCTTGGATTGTTTGGTGCCGGCGGAGATAACAAACTCGGGGGCGGAGCACCACATCCCGCTGACCTGGTCCCAGTCGAACCGCAGCCCGGGCGTATTCGGGTCGCACAGCGGGTCCAAAAATGCCGGGTTGCAGCCGCCGTACCTGAATAAATTCCCCGACTATGAAGGAGAACCAACGGCGCCATTCCGAATGCGAATTCTCAAAAAGGGGCCAATTATGAAAAGTATAGAGGTAGGCGATGTCAGCTATGTTGCCAGTACTGTACCCCTGCATCATCATCTGCGGGGCAGCGGGGCCTTGTTGCATCATCTGCGGCTGGGGCTGCATTTGCGGGGTGATATTGATGTGCACCTGCTGCGGGGGCTGCATCGTTTGCTGCATCGGGGTTGCCTCTCCGGCCGCTAGTTCTTTTGCCGAGGTATGATCCTCCGCAGAAGCTATGGATCGATCGCCTGCTCCGGCAGCTATTGCTTTCGCCGCCAACGCCGTCATCGAGGGTCGAGGAGCCGAAGCCGTTTGGACGTTTGGGTTTGCTTCTCCCTATTTATATGGCGAACGAGAACCGGAGGACGAGAACCGGTTTGTAGTTCTACTTCTACGCGAGCTTTATAGTTAACGTTTTTGGGAACGCTATAAAATGTATCTTTACCACCTTATCATGTAGCCGTAAAGATCTTCCTCACGACGAATCACGACGGGATCTGACACTTTGGAAGAAGGCACGCGATGGAAAAAGGCACGCGATGGAGCGGGTTTTCCTGATGCAGCGCGCTGGGAAATGTGTTTTTCCACGAAATTTGTATGCTTTCCTCGAACACCCGCCCGATGATTGAAACAAGACTCAACATCGTCTGTTTCTTTCCATTTGTTGACCGAGAGAGAACAGGAG
>RXOD01006211.1:0-10953 GCA_005223375.1 Amoebophrya sp. AT5.2
CCGTACGAGAATACAGGGGCGATAGAGAGTCAGCCCATACATACGATACATCACACTCGTTCTTAACATGTTCATGTTCACATTAACAGTCAGTTTCAACAGAAGTACGAATTTTATCGAAGAACCTGAGCACGAAGTTTGCCTTCTGCAGGACGTAGACCCCGTTTTGTGCTGCGGTGGCGAGCTGCAGCATCAGTTTCATGCCGGTCGTTCCTTGCTTCAGGCAGTTCGGGTCGTCCTTCAATTTCTGCCGTAGGTAGTCGCAGCGCGACGACAGGACGACGGCCAACGTGCGGCACAGCTCCGCCAACTCGCCCAGAAACGCCGGGAAGCCCTCCACCTTCTCCAGTGTAGATTCCCACTCGTACAGCACCACCTCCGGAGCGGCAGCGGCCGCCGAACCTTCCTCGACGCTGGCGTGCGATGGTTCCGATGAAGGAAATGCTCTGGAATCTTATTTCTTTTGTCAAACATGTTGCAAGGCTGGCAGACATCTTCACACGACACATATTTATGCCGTGGAAGATACTCGTGATCACATACTCATACACGTATCTATCTAGCATGGAAGAGTTGTGAGATACGCGGCGGCGTCTCCGGCAGCTTGGTCCTTGTTCTTGGTGAAGAAAACCAAAGCGTTGTCCTCCGGAAAGGCGAGTTTTAGGTCGGTCTTCCGCTTTTTCGGGCTATCGGGTGCCTTCAGCCTGCGGAGTCATCGATTGAAAGTGATTTACAAATATCTGCCAGACCGAAACCAAATGCGTGCTCAGTCATAGGTTCCACGCCGTGTGTAAGTGTAACCGGCGAGGACAAGCACTAACTTCTAATTTCATGAGCAGCTGTAAGTGAAATCAGTACTCTCCTTTTTCCCCGTCTGCGCCTTCTTCTTTGTCTGCGGCCTCCTGGTTTAATAGATGGTCGGGGATGATGCTTTTCTGCGCCAGCAGTTTCGCCCGGTCGATGATGGCCTGTAGGTTTGCGGGGGTTTTGCACTGCCCCGGCTTCCCGCCGCCCTCTCCCGTCGCAGCCCCCTCTCCGCCCGGACCGCCGTCCGCGGCGCCGCCCCCACTGGGAGCGGGGCCGCCGCCACCGGCCGCGGCCGCCGATGCACGGAAGGTGCCCGGCTTCGGGGGCATCCCCGGGCGCAGAAACAAATCCCCCTGAGTCAGCAGGTCGAGCCGCGGCTTGCGGTCTGCACCCTTCGCTGCTGCGGCCATCTCTTCGGGCTAGTGATGTTTCCCTAAGGGCCTGGTGCCACTGAGAGCTTCTCGTCGGTGAAGCAAGACTATTCGCTCGCTCACAGATGATCACAACACGTACTACTTGTTCTAGTAAGAAAATATCGATTGCGATAATTGTATTCTACATCTACTTACTTTGCCCTTCTGTTATATCACTTGTGCATCTAGGAACACCCTTCACGCTTATTGCACCGATCCGTGGTGCGAAAGCGTCGATATTGATTTCGTATCAACACTCGGCTCGTTCTTCTCTCTAGTCGAGGTGGAGGTACTAACGAGCCGGAGCCTTCACGGACGTGCTTCTGGCGGCGGACAGATGCACATGAAATGATAATGAACAATATCTATAATTTCACTCAAATGTGCTATCCTCGTTTCCGACTGAAGAGCGACCGGGGATGCATCAAAAGACAAGGCAAAATACCATATTTGGGAGGTGTACGAAGTGCAAAGTGAGCCTTCAGTTTGTGTGACCCTGCTGACGAAAGGGGATTTGGCTTCTGCGGTTTCAAGTAGCGATAGCGATACAGAGACCCTCGAAACAAAGATGAATTGGCTTTGTTTTGCGGTTTCGAGTAGCGACAATAGAGAGATGTACGTGGAAAGTAGATGGCTAACCATACTATTAGGCGTGGATGTGGTGGTGGTGGAACTGGAAACTACAAACATAAGTTTAAATTTATAGCGAAATACTAGAGCAGCTAGATCGATGACTACTAGGAAAAGACTCGTGTTCGTTGCCGTTGGGGAGCGAGGGCGAGCGTAACTAATACTAATGGCCAGTCACACAACCGACAGATCAACGGAAGCGATTCGGGCATGGCGGAAGAATGTGGCCCCCCAGCCCCGAGCCCAGCATCAAGGCATCTCATGTACTAGACGGAAGCAACACAGAATTTTGAGGCACTCATTTGGAGGTCGTTGCGAACACTGACGTTCATGAAAAACAAAAACAGCGGCACAACTATTCTCCGAGGTTAACATGATGTAGCCGAGTACCGGTAACGCGTGTGCCGCGTCTCCGAATTAAAACTTGAAGAAGAAGATGCTGTTAAGATTTCATGTGCAGAGATTACAATTACATCGACGGTCATCGATCTGTCTCAAACCAAAAACATAATTCATTTTGTTTTTTGGGTTTTATGCTTCAGGGGCGTGCAGTCCCCTACCTTTTCCGCCTCTGTCACCGACTTATGGCGACTGCAGAAAATATCAAGACATGCAGAAGAGATGGAGAAGGAGATCCGAGTCCGGCTCTATCCTATTAGTTTGGAGCTAGTTCCCTGCGACAGTGAGTCACAAACCAAAATTCATTCATGCAGCAGATCTTCGCTCGCCTTCTTTAATTAAATTGTTCAAAAATTCATTGACTTTCTAAAGTAATTTGACCCACCGCCACCCTACCCACCCGAGCTCGCCCGAGAGTGCCACCGCATCTTCTAATGCACACGTCGTCGTGTCCGGAGTGCAAAACTATCAGTTCATCATAGTGGACACACGCCGACGAGACTGCTGGTCACAAGAAGATAGCGGTGGCGTTTTTCGGAGCGTGTCGGTAGGACTGTGGTCATCCAGCTATGCAGGGCTCGCCTGTGCAGTGCGACCGAAACTGAAAGGGCGGCCACCGCCACGTCGTTTTGTACCTACTACTTTCTTAACTTGGTGGATTTCAAGAAGATTCCTGAATTTATTTTCTGCACCTGCAGCACCTGGAGGGGCTCGACGGTTTTATTAATTTAGTGTCCATCATTCTCTCGCTAGTCTAGCTCGGTGGTCTATTTCGTTTTCATGGACATCGACATGTCCTGAAGCCAGAGTTTGGCCTCCTCACCCGTCGCCGGCGGCTGCAGTGGGCGGCGAACGCGGAATCCTAGCCGTTCTGCGCCGGCGCCAAGGTCCAAACGCGCGATGTGCTCCACCAGAATGACGTCGCCCGGCTCGAACTGAAATTCTTCGTCTAGCACCGGTGTTCCCCTGCCAGGTTTGGGCGAGTGCCGGTACTGCAGAAGTTCCGAAGCGTCCTGCCCGTCCGTGTTTTTGTATCCGAGCGCTATGGCGCGCTCCGCTCGAGCCACCCTCCTTTCCTCCAGCAGCTCCCTTTCTTCCCGCTGCTCCGCGCGCGCACGGGTGAGCTGCTGGTAGACGAAATCCTCAGTTCGGTACGCGTGCCACTTCACCGCACCACTCCCGCTTTGGGCTTCGGTTTGCGTGTGGGGCTCAGCATGCGCATGCTTCGCACGAGCTGTAGGCAGCACGCGGAACCAGATCTGACTGTCGCCGCTCTTCGCTACGCGAGTCCCGCTTTGCAGGCGGCCACTCTGGATCGACTTAGTCTCGCCCCGGCCGAGTTCCTCGACCTGCAGTCCGGCCGCGCGAAAGGCCTTGCGCAGCGCGTCGGCGACGGGATGGGGCTCGTGCGGATCCACCTCTACGCCGACCCCTTTCCGGCCGTTTCTGTTCGGCTGTAACAAGGGAAGCCACCACCGCCGCGACAGCTCCAGATCACCGGGATTCGCGACTTCCTGCATCGAGCTGGGTGTAGAAGTAGACGAACCCAGTGCTGGGACATCGTAACCCGAAAGCGGGAACCCAAACGAGCTCTCGCCACCCCGTTGCTCGGCAGCGAACGCGTCGAAAGCGTCGCTGAAAACGAGGAAGTGCAGCGGACTGTTGTTATCAAACTGTGCGCGCCCCTTGTGTAGGTTGCGGCGGCTCCGGACGTTCTGCAGCTCGGCTGCGCGGTGGGTTTTTGTGAGCTCCTTGGCACTAAAGGTGGCCGCACGTGGCGATGCTGCAACGAGCTGCGAGGAGCCGGGAGCCGCGGCGCCACTATCCTTCGTGGCTCGGATCGGGCGCCCGAGAGGCCCCAGTACCGCGATGCGCGCCTCGTTGCAGACGAGGTGCTCGGCCTCCCGAGGCGTGGCGACGTCGAGGGACGACGTTTTATTTCGACCTCCCATCGTCTTCGTACCAGCACCAGCATCGCCTGCGTCCACCTCGTCCTCTTCCGTACTTGCGTCGTCGGCTGCAGCACCGGTAGCCGTGTCAACGCCCGGCGCCGGTCGCCCCTTCGTCGCGATACGCTGCACTCGAACCTCGAGAACACCGGTCCCCGGTTCTTGCCCGTCCGCCGTCTCGTCGTCCGCCTCCGACATCAAAACACGACTCAGCTTCCTCTCGTCGTCCGGCGACGCCGGCACAAACCGGGCCCCCGCACGGCCGGCGCGCCACTCTTCCATGAGCCTCGCTTCATCGGCCACCGCGTTGGATCTCGGGTAGTCGCTTCCGCTTGACCGATCCTCCTTCGCCATCACGCTCCGCACCTGCCGCTGTCCGACTTTCTCCCATAGGAGAAACTGCCGTACTTCGTCTTCGACGATCTTCCTAGGATCGTCCAGAGGACCATCTACTCGTTCCTCTTTCATCATCTCAACATCTCCAGCAGCATCGGCAACTACATCATGCGCGGCTGCTGCAGCATGACCGCGGTCTCCTTCGTCTTTTTCCACCAGCACCTCGTCCTCAATAAATACCGCTGCCACCAACTCTCGCAGCGCCAGCTTGGCCGCGAAGAAGATCTCGTACAAACTCACCTCGGAGTACATCCGGTCCAGAACGTCCGCGACGCGGCTCTTCGCATTGGCCAGATACCGCACCTGCTGATCCACGTGCGATTTTTCCTCGAAAGTAGTCGTCAGCAGCTCGTGCATCAAGCCGTTCACGGGTGGCCGCTGGAGCTCCCGCCGGTCTGTGACGCCGTGCTTGGTGAGCAGTTTCTGCACCTCTCTCTTGAACTCATCAAACCAGTCTCCGCCAACATCGGCCGCAACGGGCCGCTGGCTTTCGCCTTCAGACGGGGCGGCACGCTCCTCGAGTAACTCAGCCGCAAACGGGTTCTCGTAGTGGAACGAGTGCGGAGAAGTGCTTGTACTAGGTTCTCGGCCGGCAGCCGCAGCGGCGCGCAGCGCCGCCCCAGGGCGCCGCGTCTTCCAATCGGCCAAACGCGACTCGAGAAACGCCGCACGGTGCGCGAACAGTGCCTCGGTGGAATCAAGAGCGAGCAGGTCCTCGATCGCCCGCGCAAAGCCCTGCTTCGCGTGGTCGTCGAGAAAATAGCTGTGGCCCTTGAGTAGAGAGCTCGCGGCACCCTCGTCCTCAGAACCCTGCTCCCGCAGCAGTGCCGCACCCGGGCCACTGCGGACAAATGTCGCCCACGCGAGCGCCAGCGCGCGCAACTTGCTTTCCCGCGTCCGGCTTGTTTCGGGGAGCCGCGGCTGCCACGGACTGGAGGCGCGCGCGTTGTACACAGTCGCAGGAACGCGCTTCAGCAAAATGTCGTCTTCGACTGCCGACGTCCCTGTGCTGGTGACGCGAACGGAGACATAAGCGCTACCTCGCTCGGGACTTCCCAACGGCGCGGCGCTTAGCGCCGGGGTGTCGAGGACGGTGCCGCGCAGTACCTGCTGCATTGCGCTCGCCAGCGAAAAGGCGTTTCTGTTATTCGGTCCTTCCGCAGCCCCGCGAGCCGCAAGTCTCGTCGTCGGAGAGCCTTGCCCAAACTTTTGTCCTTCCTCTCGCCTGAAACCCGCGACCAGGGCCTCGAGCAGCGAGCGGAAGTAGTTTGTCATGTGTTCCACAGGGCGTTCCACCAAGCGCGGCGCAATCACGCGCTGCAGCGTCTCCACCGCCGCCGCGGCCACCACGTTCCTGGTCCCGACGACATTCCCGCTCGTCCCGGTTGTAGATGAACCTGCACGGGCCATACGGCCTTTCAGGTACTCCGCAACAAAGCTTCGCGCTGCTTCCGGATGGGGAGCACCACCGTTTGACAAGTTGATGTTCCCGCGGGCCTCCAGAATGAGCGCCTTCTTCAAATTCTCGCGACAGGTTGCGTAGTCTTTCTCCTCATAAGGATACGCCACGACCGAACCGAGCACGTGATCCACGAACTCTTCCGGGCTGACTTCGTAGTCCGCGCCGCCCTCGACCCTGAACATGTTCTGGCCGGGAAAGAGCGTGTTTTCCTTGTTGTCGCGTTCCTCGGACAAGAGCCAGGGGCCTTCCCCGCTCGCCGTCTCCCCGTCCTCGGTTGCGTCCAGGAGGTTGAAGCCCGGCAGCGCTTGCATCGTCTCGGCGCACTGCTGCAGCAGAGCCACCGCCGCGCGCCGCGCACCCGCGCGCCCGGAAGCGGTCTCGCTCTGCAGCTGCTTCGCCGCGGCCGCCTCGAGTTCCTTCGCCGCCGCCTTCGCCTGCCGCTTCCGCTGGTGCTTGGCGGCCTTACTACTTCTGCTCGGCTCGGCGTCGGCCGCGACGCCTTCACCCGCAGTACTGCCAACGCCACCTCCGGTCCCGGTAGCGCTAGCAGGAGCACCAGCACCGTCGGACGGAGTAGTAGTAAGTGAGGCCGCAACTGCGTCCGCGGGCGACGGGAGCGCAGCTGGAACAATGCGGGTCTGGACGACCCGGTGGGTCTGTTCAGGGGGCCTCGCCAGCCGCTCGACCGCCGCCAGCATGTCCGAAAAGGCGGAAGCGTGGTACCGCGCCAACGTCGCATCGAAGTGCCGAAGGAAGTTGTTTTGCTCCGTCAGATCCTCCGGGAACGCGTGGGCCTGGTGGGCTTGGAACTCCTGGGGCTCCCACTGACGCTCGCGGGCAGCGAAGACGCTCTCCTGCGTGTACAAGCCTAAACGCCGCAGCCACTCGGCGAGGTTGCTCCGCGTTTTTGCGGATATGTTGCCATGTTCGCGCAGGTAGCTCTCTAGCACGGGCACGATTCCGCGCGCCGCCCTCTCCGGCTGGAGCATGCTGGCGTCCCGGGCGGCCCCGCAAGAACGCACGTACAGCCCCCTCGCACGTTGCAAAAACGCGCGGTACTGCTCCCTCTCTGTTCCTTGCATCTGGAAAAGCAGCGCCTCCTTACTCGCAACGCCGGCGGCCTGGGACGCCCGCCACTTGTTTCTGCGTTCGCTCTTCAACGGCCCCGCGGGGGACGGAGAAAACGCCAGCTTGGTGACCAGCTTGAGCGCCTCCTCCTCTGTGGCAGTCTTCTCCGCGACGTCAAGCTCCAGCAGGTGGGTGGCCAACGCCCCGGCGACCGGACCCCACGTCGTGCGGGAGGCCTCTTGTGCCAGAGGTTCACGCGGACTGTTTGTTGGACTTGGTGGACCAGCTTGTGGAGGTTCGGCGAGGTCACGGCCAGTGGAAAGGACCGATTCCTGGAGCAGCAGGTGGCGAAAGTACCGCAGCCGCCGGTCCACCCTTCCCGTCAAGGTTGTGGAGACAATGGGAACCTTCAACGCCGTGCCCTTGGACTGCTTCAACTTCGTGGTTTCGGCGTGACTCTCCAGCGCGTCCGCGAGAGCGGCGGAAGCTGTTGTCAGACCCGCGAGTTGCCTCGTGGTCTGAAACACCCCTGCTACCGTGCGCACAAGCTCACCCGAGTGGAACACAGAGGTGGCGCCCCCCAAAGCCCCGGCTTCGCGCCGCGCACGCCGAACGTCGCTTAGGTACCGCTCCACTTCGGCGCGGTAAGCGGACGGAGCGCTCACCCCAGCGCCTGCACGGTGCGCACCACCCGCGCCGACCTCAGGCGTTCCTTGTTCACCCGCAGCAGAACCGCGTTCCAGAAAAGGCCGAGCTCCTGGTCGTTGCGCAGCCGCGTCGCTCGATCGGAAGGGGTTGGACCAATCGCCCGTCGGGTGGAGCCCAAAAACATGGTCCGCTGGACATTCCTCCACAGCCATGTCGGTCCATACGGCTTCCTTTCTCTTGTGTTCGAGGTTCGCGACCAGCCTATCGAAGACCGCGGCCGCGGGCGTAGTCGCCTCCCCCGGACCAGTTTGGAGCAGGCCGTCCCCCAGGCGCCCGGCGCGAAGCTGGGCCACCTGCGCGGCGCCCGCGTCCGCGACGGCTGTCGCCAGGGCTGCACTGCGTCCTTCGCCCAGCGACCTGCGGAGAAGCATTTCGTTTCGCTGGTAGTAAAGCGGGTGCCAGTCCGCGATCAGCCAGAAGGAACTGCGTGGCCGCAGGTACGCTAGCAGCTTCTCGGCCAGGGGTCCGCCCGAGACCGCCTCGACGAGCCCCGCCACCGTCGGCCTGTCTTGGGCGACATCGTGGGGCGCAATCCAGCTCAGCCACTCCGTAGCTGATCCGAGCGCGACCGCCTGTTCCGCGATCCGGGCATAGCTGCGGAACCAGTTTTTCATGTATGCTTCCAACAGCCTCTCCAGCTCGTCCCCCAGCAAACCAGGACCTCGTTGCGCTTGCGCCGCAGCTCCACGACCTGGTACCTCCGCAGCTCTTTCTCGTGCGATCAGCTCCTTCAGCGGCACAAACACCTTCACGACGAGGAAGACCGCGAGGCGACGCAGGCTCTCGTGCACGGCGTCGGGATCGTGAGCTGCCGTGTTCCTTCGGAGCTGCTCCTCTTTTTCTCGCCCTTGTCCGTGTTCCACCAGGCTTCTCATGAAGGCACGCACCGCGTCCAGGGCGCCTGCGTGGTCTGGATGACCGTTGCGCAGCAAGAGCAGCTTGAGGTTCGTGTACCCGCGGTCGGGACGGTTTTCCAGGTCGTTCATTTCGTCCAGTGCCTCATCCCGATCCCGCACCTTGGCTGCGCGCGCCTCCGCCAGCCCCGATTCGGCGCGGGCCAGAAGCTCCCTCGTCAGAAAGTCGTCCACGTCTGCCGCGTATCGGTCCACATCGAGCGCAAACTTGCGGGACACTTCCGCCAGGGGCCCCGGCAGGAACCCGTGGCCGGAGTAGAGGCCGCCGATCAGCCCGAACGTGTCGCTCGTGGCGCCGCGGTCGTCGTCTAGCAACACGGGGCGGAACGCGTCGCGGGGCACGCGAGAGAGCAATCGCGAGAACCCGGACGAAAAGCCGCCCGTGTTGTAGAGTTTTCGCCCCGGAGCCTCCATCACCAAGTCGTACAAGAAAGACGGCGCTGCTGTCGGGGGAAGATCGTGCGCCGCCTCGTTCGTCGGGCCGGCTGCGCCGCGGTGGGCTTCCTCTTCCGCCGCCGCGGGGAACGGAGTGAGCAACCGCCCGATCTCGCCTTTCCGCCCGACCAGGACGCGCACTTCTTCTCCGAGGCGCGCGGTCGTCCCTTCCGATTCCTCTCTTGGACGTACGGTCACCGTCTCGTACACATCGCGCTCGAGGCGCACGAATCTTCCTCCCAAGTGGCCGTCTGCACCCGTGGTCGGCCAGAGGCGTCGCGAGCCCTCGTTCTCGAAACCGGAAATATCGTACTGGGTCCAACCTTGCCGGAAATCGTCGTACTGCGACGCCCGCCGAACTTTGTACCAGCTCCAACCATTGGCGTCCGTGTCCCTCCCCATCCCCTCGTCTCCTTGGTGGTCTGGCTCCCGGGCACGGTCTTCCTCCTCTTCTTCTAGGTCTGAGTCATCATCTGCGGCCTCCAAGAAGTCCTCCGTGGGGATCTCGCCCAGAATACGTGCCGCCTCAGCCGCTATTCGGTCGCTCTCCTCGTCATCACCTTGGTCACCGACAGGAGTAGAAGGAGCAGTCGCACTTCCACGATCTGCTTCTGCAGCAGGAGCCGGGGGCGTAGAGGTGGGAGTAGAGAGAGTGTGAGTTGCATTGCTGGAAGCCGCAGCGCGTGCACTACTGACGCCCTGCAGCAGCTTAACAGGCGGCGTCACGCTCCAGGTGTCTTTCAAGTTCATTTCCATTGTGTTAACCTGTTCCACTCCCTGAAATCGCGACCACCCGCCCTGTGTTAACCTGTCCCAACCTGTCTCCCGGTGGGCTCGCGGCGAGCCAGCCCGGCTCCGCCCGCGTCCGTGGTGCTTCACGTCGTGCGTCCAGAGGCCAAGCAAATTTCGCGCCAGCAGTTCGGCCGCCTCCCGTGACAAAGGCGCTTTGCCTGCGGCCGCCTTTCCCTGCAAATCTGTCTCGGGAAGCAGCTTGCGCGCGATGAGTTCCTCCTCGATACGGAACAGAAGCTTCTCTTGGGCCGTCGTTTGCCTGAGAGGTGACGTGCTGCCCGCAAGAACATCACCGGCCTCCCGCGCGGATTTCCCGGCTCTCTGCCGACGGGCCTTTTGCCGCAGGAGCTCGGCGTAGCCATCGTTCGTAGAAGCCTCCTGCTGCTCCACCGAGATTCGTTCCGCGGGTTGCGCCGCGACCGCTGCCAGCATGTCGGCGACCGATGTCCCTTCTGCGCGACCGCCTCCGCCCAGGGATGCGGACCCCGTCGACATCATCGCCCCTTCCAGACCGTTCGCCGCGATTCCCGTATTCTCCAACCTTTCCCGCGCTTCCGCCAACAGTACTCCCTGCACCAGCCGCGCCTTCACTTCGCCTATTGCGGCGCTCTCCCGCGTCGCCCGCCTGGCTTCAAAATCGCGCTGGCTCCGCACGAGACGGAGCGCTTCCTCCCGCCGACGGCCATCCCGATACTCTTCCATCTGGGCCGCCTTCTCCGCTGCCCGCTGCCGGCGGTGCAGCTCCTGGTCGACCCGAAAATCGTTCACGCTCTCCTCGATTTTCGCGAACAGCCGAAGCTTCTCCTCGGAGGACGCGTGGAAGGCCCGGACGGGGAGCGTCAACGCGCTGTCGTGGAGGAGCGAAGGTCGATCGACGCCGCGCGCGTCGTGCTGATCCTGGTCCTCCTGCCCCACTGCGGCGTCGAGGTCGTTGTGTAGGTGTTGTAGGTGAGGAGCCTCTGTCGCGATCTCCGCGTCGC
>RXOD01006212.1:0-10951 GCA_005223375.1 Amoebophrya sp. AT5.2
ATGGGCTGTATTCTCTTGTATTTCGTCTCATATTTTGTGTTGTATTTTGTCTCGTATTTGGTCCGATAACGGCTAGGGAGGGAGCAAGCACTGCAAAGCGACGGGCAGGGGGTCTGACAAGAATGAGTCGGCTCATTTTCCTGTGTTGTCTTGTATTTTGTCTCGTATTTCGTGTCATATTCTGTCTCCGCAGTCGGCGGATCATCTACCTGGCACAAAAAAAGCTCTCGAAAAGGGGAATGTCGTTGTTCGCGTTCGAGTTGCCCTGCAAAAAATGGGTTTTTTTTTTTTGCCGACCTGGAGCCAAAAATGCCGCCAAAAATGGGTTTTTCACCCCTCTAATGGAACACGCAGGAAACGATACAGGCCATCGTGAAGTGCTGCCGGATGACGGACCTCGAGAAGCGGCACCGCTACGAAAAAGACTTCCCCTACGTCTCCTCGCGGGACCCCACGGCGTGGCTCACCGATTTCCTGATCGAGCTGCGCGCGGCGAGAAAAAAGGACGACAAGTCCTACGTGGCGGTGGTTAACAGGAGTCAACCGCCCATTTCCCTGCGATGGTGATGGTTTCCTATGACCCAATAAAATATGCCTAGGGTCTGGGTCGAGCTTGTATGTTGAGTACCATGCCCTCGTATTGCGTCTCGTATTTTTTTGTCTTTGTATTTGGTCTCTGAAGTAGAGATTTGGTCTCATTGCGCTCCGATCACACCTAGGGAGCAAGCGCCGCAAATTGACAGCCAGGAGGTATGAGGAATTGGTCTCTGTCGTCTTATACTTTGCCGTCCCGTAGTCGGTCTGAGCCAAATCAGGGTCCACCACGTGCCAGAAATGCCGCCAGAGAAATGCGGTTTTTCACGACCCCTCTAAGGTGGGCTTTGGCGCGAATTTCCGCCTGCTCTCCATGGACAGCACCTTCGCAAAGCTCTGCACCGACGACGTGATCTACGCGTATCGCGACAGCCGGCGGTGCAGGGTGTTCCTCCTTGACAACGAGGGGACTCTGGCGCCGAACCTGGCCGCGCGGTACGCGAAGACGGCAGACAACCTGCGGCTACGGGACGTCGCGGACCTGCACGCATTCGGGGCGCCGCCCAGCGGCGTCATGGTGGACTGCTTGAACGAAATCATGCAAGACCCCCGCAACATCCTCATCGTCATCTCGGGCCGAACAAGGAAACAGCTCACGGAGTGGTACTACTGATAGTGAAAATAAAGTATTTGAGGTAGCCATTTTGGCTCAAGTTTTTTTGCTACTGGGTGCAGCCGTTAAACTACAGTACCTAAGTAATTATAGTTAGTCCCGCTTTTACGGTACGTACGTTCGGATCCGTTAACGTTTAGCCCGCTGCGATACGGTGGGGGTCCAGTCCACTAAGGACTGGGGCGTAAAAACATACTGCAGGGGCTTACGGCGTTCTCCCACCCGTAAAGCGGGAATATTAGATCTTTAAAGTTCTAGCCTAACATCTGGCTCATGACACTCGTCCCAAATCGTCTGATGCGTCGCAGTGCCTCGGTCTAAAACGTTGAAGCAAAATGAGCACCTTAACTGTTCAACATGGCGCGGCTTAGTAGCCAAACCGCACAGTCGTCATATATAAATAAAGTATTTGAGGTAGAAGTAGTTGTCAGTATCAGCAGATTCCCTGTGGCTCAACCGATTTTCTTTTCTTGATGAATAAAGTTTCGAAACCGCTCCACAGGTTCAAGGGCGTCCCTAACATCGGGCTTGCGGCCGAGCACGGCTTCTGCTACCGCATTCCGAGCATCCTCGGCGACGAGTGGTACCAGGAGGCGACCACGACGGACCTCAGCTGGAAAAACGTACTTGCTACGGCTGGTGTTTTGTTCGCAATTCACTACGTTGAAGTACTTTTGAGGAGCAACACATGAACTCGCCCTTGCACAAATTATATCGGGTGAAATAACAAATGATCGTGATCGGACAAATCGGATGAACCGACTAGGTCGCTTTCGAGCTGATGAAGGAGTACACAGCGCGCACGCAGGGGTCCTGGATGGAGAACAAGGGGTCCGCTCTCGTCTGGCAGTACCGCGACGCGGACCCGGAGTTCGGGGACCTCCAGGCCAAGGAGCTGGGGCAGCACCTGCGCGAGTTCATGCTCTCGCAACCGGTGGAGGTCACGAACGGGAAGGGGTACGTGGAAGTAAAAATCGCGGGAATCAACAAGGGTGCGGCGGTGAGCAAGATCCTCCACAAAATTTCGAAGATCCGGGGCGACCCGGATTTCATCCTGTGCATGGGGGACGACAGAAGCGACGAAGACATGTTCGAAGTAGTGAACGCGTTAGTGACGGAGGGAGACCCGGACGGACCGGCCAGCATGTAATCTTGTCTACAACTGTACATCTTTTTGCAAACTCTGAAAGAAAAAATGCTGCTTTATTATTCTCGTAGACATGTTGGGACGATTTGCTCATTTGCGGTGTGGTCAGTAGCAATCGAAGGATTGATCATTGGCTGTACATCGCTCACAACATCAGCGACGCCAAGTCGACGACGGAGTCGCACGGCAACCTGCAGTTTTTTGCCGGCGGCCTGCGCTCTGTGGGGGGCGGTCTCGCGCAGCGGCAGTCGATGAACTGGTCGCGACTGAACCTCACTGCCGGCGCCGACGGTGCCGACGGGGCGCAACACCGGCCGTCCTTTTTCACGTGCACGGTTGGGCAGAAACCGTCGAAGGCGCGGTATTACCTGCACGACGTGGAGGAGGTTTCCGAGCTGATTGAGGCCGTACGCAACACGGTGAAGACTTCGCTGGAAGGGGACGAGACGAAGCTGCAGCAGGTGTACGGACACAAAACGGCGCCGGCGGGAGGAAGAGGGAAAACGACGCTGGACGAGCTTGGCTTCGGGGGCGGCGGGGAGCAGGGAGGGTTCGGACCCGGAGCGACGGGTTTTGCTCCCGCAGATCCAAGCGATACATCGTTTTCCGACGGCGAAGTAAACTTTCAAATGAACGTGAAGCCGAAACGCGGCGGGATGCGTCGATGATATACGGATACTTATCGATAATATTAAAAATGAGCGTACCCCAAAGAGAAAGACCCAAAAATCTAGCGACTTAGAATCTAGCGCCATGTGTTTGTATCTAGATCTACACCCAAGGAAAAGGAAAAGCCAATGCCAAAGTAAAGCGATAGGGAAAACGAAAAGCCGTAGAGGAGCAAATAGCAACGAGTAGCAGTGGTGATAAAGTTGTATCAGAACAGCAGCGCGGGCGGTTTTGAGGTTCCGAAGTTGGTGGTAGCCCATTGTCACCTGATTTCGCATGGAAGATTGTGTGTCAAAAAATGAAACGTCTGTGAACACAGCCTGTGCCTGTGGCGTGTCAGTGTACTAGTTGCGTTGGAGAAGCATGGCAATGGGAATGTCTGTTGGCGGTTTTCGGAGGCAAACCTCCTCACATAGTATGGCCTGCGCGCTGACATTGTAATGAATTAATAGCTTGGAGAACCACTACCACATGCCCATGCGACATACAACTTTTTCAACATGCGCTGCCCTGGTGATAAATAATATGCCGTGGTGACTCGCACTCGGACTCGCTTGAGACCTTGCTTCGAGTGGCTTGCTTGAGCACTCTGCGCGTTTGTTGAGGTCTTCTCTTCGTGCCTCTGTGCAGGCATTACCTTCGTTTTTGCGTTTCGACAGCAGGGGGCGCTCGAACTGATACGCCAAAGGTGCGTCAGGCGCGGTTGCAGCTGCCTGTGTATCGCTATGGAGACACACAGATTTCGATTTGCGAAAATGGGGCTCTAGTCGCGGTTGATCTTCATCAGAAAAAGGCAACCAAAGTTAGCTGTAACTCTTCCTCTCTGGATCGTCGGAGCGACGCCGGCAGTGGTTTATTCAGTAGCACTGCTTCTATTTCAATAAAAGTGCGGTCTGCCCCTGCGCTGGCGTGCATAGACGTATACTTGCTTGGATGTCGTGCCGCACATTGGAACCGTGAGAGATATTCCCTAAGATTTCTGGTGGAGATTGCGCTCTCCAAAGAGGCTTTAGCCTCTGTATGGATTCGTTTGAATTTGGTATTGATTTTGTAACTGAAGCGGTGAGGCAATACAGTACCAGCGCGCTTACGCAAAGCTGCACAAGCAAATGATATAGGAAAAAATCAACGCTATGTTACACTGTCTTGGCAGTATGGCTGTGGTCTTGTGATTGCTTTTTGTTGGTAGACTACAGCAGCGGGACGTCTACTGTCGCGGAACGAATCTGTGTGGAGTCCACGATGGTGCAGCAGGATTCTTGGGGCTCAAAGTACTTCCACAACCTTTGTACTTTCGAAGCTAAGCTCAGTTGCAAGTAAAGCAGGATAATTTTCTTCCACTTCCTCTTCCATCTTCGCTGATTTTGCGACATGTTGCAACGGACACATGATCGATACCGATGGGTTTCAGGTTTGCGCCGTTCCATCCGGGCAGCGTGGAGCATAATACCGCTGCAGCCGCCGCATCCAATGGTACAGCCGCGTCCGGGTCAAATTCAAGTTCAAACGCGGCCGGCTTAGAGGACCAGAGCACTTCGGGGTCTCACCCGTCACAGGCCCAGAACCAGCTCCAGCAGCAACAGGCGCCGGCGGACGGTAACGGTAACGGGTGCAGTAGCGCGTCGTCAACGTCAACGAGTCCGGCCACGACGGCGTCCTTCAACCTGCCACCGCCACCGCACCATGCTCCAATGCACGCGGTTCCACCGGGAGGCGTGAATTTGCTGGACCCGCCGGGGCCGGGCGGTCCGCCGTACCACGCTCCTCCCGGTGTTCCTGTCGCCTCGCATCATTTCGCGATGGGGGGACCGCTCGGGGGCCACGGCAGCCACCATTTTGGAGGCGCGCACTCGTCAACGGCGCAACATTGCGTTCTCCCTGGCACGATCGCGGGATCTCCTTCGGGCCTTGTGCCGGGGTTGGCGGGGCCTGTGCCAATGCACCTAGGGACGATGCCACCAGTACACAATCATCCATACATCGGCCTAGGCGGTGTAACGCCACCCGGAGTTCAACATCTTTTGCATGGCGCGTTGCCTCCGCACGGTGTGCCACCAGGGCACCCGGGGTCGTTGGGGCACCACGCTGCACAGCACCACGCCGCTGGCACGCAGGGCGCACAGCAGCAGCAGCAGCAGCACCTCGCGAACCTGCAAAACGCGGCGGCGGCGCATCAGCATCTGCAAAACGCGGCGAAGGTCGCGGCGGCGAATGCGGCACTGGCAGCACATCAAGGACATGTGGTCGCCGGGCAACATCATGCTGGGGGAGCGGCTACGCCTTCAGCGGCACAGCTCCTAGCCGCGAGTGCCGGCGCGCTGCCGCTGCAGGCGGGCGGAGGAGGACACGTGCCGCTAGTACCACACCTGCCCCCGGGAACAGTGTGCGTCGCCGGGCTCCCCCTTGCGGGTTTAGCGACCCCGGTGGGAGCGGGAGGAGGCCAGCCATCGTCACACGCGCACCCCGGGGCGCCTCCGGCGCACCCCGGAGTAGCCGCGCTCCTGGCGGCCCACGGCCTTCCGGGGCAGCCAGCGATTCCGGGAGGTGCCGCGCCAGGGATTCCGGGAGGGCCCCCGGGGCCAGGAGTTCTGCCGCCCGGATACCCGCACTCGCCGCACGGGGCGCAACTGCCACCGAACTACCACCTGCGCATGCAGCAAAAGCATGAGGTCACAAGAGCTCTGCTGCACATGCTGCAGGAGGCGAACCCGTTCGGAGGGATACACGAGGTACTTCCGCCGCGCTGCAGCTCCGTATTCCAGATATAATTCATAAGTCAATCTTCGCACATAGACATAATTTATTATTTCCTCGACCCCTTCCAGCCGCTTCCTCGTGTGCTCTTCATTTTCCAAAGGTAGGGGGGGCGCGAGATTTGTTTGTGTCATGACCGGCGCCGCAGAGACTCCGCTCGTACTCTTGCGGATCACACTTGATTCCGATCTTCAGTCGCATCTACCAAACGTATTATTTTCAGGAAGCAGAGCGGAACGCCGTGGTGCACAATATTCTAACGCGTGCCGCACTCATGTGCGCGGACCCAGTCGTGTTGCAAGCAAGCTGGGAGGAGGTTCTTCGCACGATGGGCGTGCGCAAGATAAGTCCGGGCGATAGGCAGCCAGCAGCAGCCACTCCGGGGTGCGGAAGTGGCGGCTCGTCGTCGTCCTCTTCCTCTGGCGCCGCTACTGGTCCGGGTTCGGCAGCGGGAGGCGGCTCTGGTTTTCCATCAGCGAAAGGCGGTGGCCCGCAGGAGGCACCCGGAGGGGCATTCGTCGGCGCGGACGTGACTTCGTCTTGCGCGAGCTCCTCGTCGTCATCAAGGACCGGCGACAACAAGGGAAACGGCGCCTCCCGTCGACATCCCTCGGATGGGAAAGCCCCCCAGAGCGGCCCGCGCGACATTCTTTTAGCACACGCATCCGCACAGCAACGGGCCCATTTACAACAGCAGACAAGCGTTAAAAATGGAAAAGCAGGTGGGAGTGCTCCGGGCGGCGGTGGAAAAGGAAGTGGATCGTCTCGACACACGACCCCACGAGAGTACGGAAGTAATGCGGCGCAGTTGATGTTTCAACCGGCGGCACGGGGGAACGAGAGCTGCGCGCGTGCAGAGCAGTCCGAGAAGCGCATTCCGACACCTCCTAGCCCCATGCCACCACACGCAGCACGGGAACAAGGCGGAATTCTCGGCATGAGGTACCGCTTCGCGTGGGTGATAGGTGAATTCGATTTTAGGTTTGACTGAGGGACTCACGTTGGCATTCTTTGATTATAACCCACAACAGGGGGGCGAATGGCCATGGTGGTGGGAACCCGCAATTCCCGCCGCTGGCCCCGGGGAAAAAAGGGCCGCAATTTGGGGCAAACAAGTGCGGAAACAACCATGCTGTCAAGGGCTCGGGTCGCGGGCCAAATCCTCTTCCTGCCACGACAGCGGCTGGCGGTGAAAGCTCTTTCCATCCAACGAGAGGTTCCGACCCCTCTTCCCGGGCATTCTCACCGGCTCCGCATCTTCGTAACGGCCCTAGAGTGTCCGAACCTTCGCTTTCCGCCGACCGCTGCCAGCACGTGAACATGATTCCTTCGTCGCGCAACAGCTTTCAGTCCTGCGTTTCCAGTTGTGTAGACGGGCCCACGGCAGACGCGGGGGGTGCTGGCGGGGGAGCAGGGCCGACTCCGCATGAATACGAGTCAGCAATAAATCAAGCCGCCTCGTCCGCCAGCTCTTCGAAACCGATCGTGCGAAAGGACTACACGAAGGGCGTCGATCCGAAAAGTACGCTAGGTCCTCTGCGGAGGAACGGTAGGAAAGAGGCCAATTCAGCCCTGGCAGAAGCGGTGGAGCGAGAAAACGAGCAGGAGCAGGCGCCCGTTGTGAATGTGCCGGACTTTCTCAAGAGCAGCCGCACCGCGGCGACACGTCCGGAAAACAGCAGTGCAGCCACCGCGTCGACTGCGAAGAGTTCCTCCACGACTTCCCGCGTCGTCGGAGGACCAAGTGCTAGCGCCACGGATACGCCTGCGATAGCTGCTCTGAAGACGGCCCGTGGATCAACAACCTCGCGCGCCGGTGGGGGCCATTCGAGCACGAAGAATGATCTTTTGGGCACAGCCATCAATTACGCGACGAGAAGCTGCAACCGCAAAACGACTGCGGCGGGCGCAGGAGGCGCGGGAGCGGACCAGAAATGCAACAACGACTCGCGGTCACCCGAGAAAACAAGCGCAGGCAAGAAAATGTCAAACTCGGCAGAAAAACGCCTCGGTTATTCAGCGCGGAAGAGGCAGATACTGCGCGAGGAAGCGGAACCGCTTGTGCTGGATGCAGCACTCGCGAACTTCTCAGTAACTACTGCTTGTGTCCAACTGCAAAATGTAGAGCTGTCAAGCCATGAGGGTATGTTCACGCAGCAGCAAATTATGGTAAGAAAGTCGATCTTCACTTCAGGCGTCCGACACGGACTACCATTCGTCTCTGGAGGAGGAGCACACTTCCGACGCTGGTGAGGCCGTGAAAGCCGACACCGCATGCGGAAATGCTCCGATGGTAGTCATACGCTCGTTTACATGAACTTGTGACTGAGGACATCATCCGTATGGTATTAATTCGTCACGTTCTCGTTCGAAAGTAAACGTCGATGCAAAATTGAGATTTGCATCTTCTCCAGCGCCGCGGAAGCAACAAAGAGAACGAAACGCCTCCTTCGAAGCTGGCAAACAAACAGCAGAAGAGCAAGACCATTGCCGTCAATGTAGAGCAAAAAACTACCGTCGGCAAACTACCGCTCACCGGAAATTCTCCCGCCACGAGCTCCAAGAATGTGGACGGCAGCCGCAACAGTTTTTCCTCGCCCAACGCGTTGCTCTCATCTCGCTCCGGCAAGGGCCCTCCGAGCAAAATGGCGCTGGCGCTGCAGGACAAAATGGTAGGAATCGTAGATGAGTTGTGCTTGTACGAGATAAATTCGGCATCGGTTTCCTTTTTATTTTCTTGCCACCACCACGACGGACCGCACACGGTATTAGTTGTACTGTGTTACATCAAAAGAAAAACTTCATCTCTACCGCAGCTCGCAATGGAGTGCAAACACGAGACGGATCTGGTTCTGCCTGCGCCCGATCCCTGGCTCGTTTCCCACGCTGCGAAAACCGTGAAGCCGTTCTTTCAGTCCCTTGGTATCAAGGAAGCGAATCCGAAGCTGGTTGCGCGAGTGGTCGAGTTTTGGCGCTCGCCCGCGTTTGCGATACCGGGGTGGCGCACGAAGGGCGTGGATTTCGACGAACTGGGCACCGCGACCCTGCTGGAGGCGTTGGCGGAAACCCTGAAGCGGGAAGTGGCGCTGCCGCTCGATCGAATGCTGCTGGAGAGTGACGAGTTTCGGGAAGACACGTACTATACTGTAGTACTAAGCTTCATGACATAGTCACCTTAGCCGATATGCATGGCACACGCTCACCGAAACACTACAGATTTCCAGTGAGCGAGTGCTTCGACTACGTCAGCAAGCTCGGAGTGGGAGGCCGCACTTGTTCGTCGACGGCCGGAGCTCGAATATGCGGGGAATTTGCTGATGTCGTGCACGAGCTGGTTAACGCAAGCCACGAGCAGACAGTTGCAGCTTCCCAGCAAAGCGACAAGAGCGGCTTGAGTAGCCCTGGTCGTGGAAGCAGAGGACAAAGCAGGGTCCGGGCGGGAGAGGGGGCCTCTACCACACCAGGAATAACAGCTGGGGAACAATGCGCAGCTGCAGAGGCAGCAGTAGCAGCAGCAGCAGCAGCCGCCTCCAGCTGCGCGGCTACGCCACCGCCGCGCACGTCCCTTCCCCAGGTGGTTCGCATTCTCACCGCGATCGTGGGCAACATTGGGCGCGGAGCGTTCGATGCGTTCGGACGCGCAAACGCGGCCGCCTGCGCCCACCGAATGGTGCCCTATTTTCTGTTTTTCTCCGTGAACATCGAAAACAGCAAGTGCAACGCGCACCCGACCTCCTCCGAGGCACAGTTCCGCAAGTCGGAGTTCCAAATCGCTATGGACGGACCATAGCTGGTAAGTGACCAACTCACTGGTACTTTTCTTAAGTGGCAGCGGGCACGGTAGGGCGCACTGATCCGTCCGGCGCGAAGGGGCCTGGGACGGTTTTTGCAATGGGCCCCATTTTGGCGAGACTAGGGGGCGACTTCGGAGCGAAGGCGAGCCGATTCGCGAGGTGTCGCTCGCACGCCGGCGGGAGGCGAGAGCCATTGGAAGGTAGACGGAGGTCGTGGAAAGGCCGTGAGTAGAATCGCGATAGAGGCTCCTGAAAGCCGTGCAAAAGAGGCCGCCCCTTAGGTAGGCTGTGGACCTATTTTCGGCTCTAGGGTGCAGAGGCGCCAAGCCTGACGACCGCGCAGCGCCACCGCCCTGCTCCATAGCTGGAGACCTCTTTCCAGGATCGATCTTCGCAAGGGATCCCGATCATGCCCTGGCGCCAATGAATCTCCACAACTGCCACTAGTGGTAAAAGTGGCACCCGCCACCTCCAGCTGGTTTTTCCATAAGCGAGCTGGTGGAGACGTACGCGCAGCTGCTGGACCTCCTGCAGAAAATGGAGGGGGTCCAAGTGATCGGCGTCGATTTCGAGGGCGTGAAACTGTGCCGCGACGGCGAAATGTGCCTGATGCAGGTAGTCCTGGACAGCAATCCGGTGCGGGTCTTCGTGATCGACATCCATGTGCTCGGGAAAACCGCGTTCACCTTGTCCGTGCGGCGAAAGGGCTCCGGTGCGGGGGCGGGTGGCGAGAAATCCGCTGAAGAGCAGGAGGACTCCGACGCGTTTTTGGGGAAGGTGAAATCGAAATGCGCAGCGGGAGACAAACGCGATTCTTGTGAACCCAGCAGGTGTAGTGCAACGACGTCCACTCCCGTCGCTGGGGCGAAGAGAAGTGCTGGGGGCGACGATCAGGCGGAGCAAGGGGCACACCGCGACGATCTGCCGTCGAGTGAAGTTGCCGACGCTCTTCCCCCCTGCAGGAAAGAAGAAACCGCGCCGACACGGCGAGCGCAAAGTGTGGAAAGAACGTCCGCAAAAAATACCCCGGCCGAGAAGATCCGCCCGGCAGGAACATCCGCCCTGACGCAGCAGCCGCGCTCCCCCGACCCCAGCATCATACCCGCGGAAAATAAACCCGGGCATACGCCTCAGCCCCCCTCAGACCACCTCCAACACGAACTCCCTCAGACCACCGAGCCGGATCCGCTGATATCTTTGAAGCGCGTGCTCGAGTCGCCGTGGATTACGAAGTCGTGGTTCGACTGCCGCAACGACTGCGACTCGTTGTGGGCTCAGTTCGGCATCCTCCCCAAGCGGGTGTTCGATGTTTATGCTTGCGGATCTTGTCCACGTGGGCAACTCCCCTCAGCGCGCGAAAAATAACTTATTAAATCTAGC